>VZSR01003794.1:6220123-6245767 GCA_013398615.1 Brachypodius melanocephalos | reverse complement strand
AATGGAGCGGCCACGCTGGGGAAATAGGTGTACAGGGAGGGGAAAAAAAAAAAAAAAAAGAAAACAACAACATATTTATTCTGCAAGGGGAGAGAATGTGTGGAGACTTCTTAAAGGGGCAGAGTGTCCCCGCCGAGGGCGCGGGGCGAGGGCGGGCGAGCAGCCGCGGAGCCGGGCCCGGCGGCGGGGAAGCGGCTCTAGCCGGGCAATGCCCTTCCCGGGCCGGCCGCGGGGTCGCGGAGGGACCCGGCCCGGGGCGAACTTGGAGCAGCCTCGGCGTGAGGCAGGCGGGCGTCGGGAGCCGCCGCAAGCACAAAGGGGGCTGCGGGGACCGGGGCGGCGGCTGCCCCCGGCCGGGGCCAGCGCCGTCGGGGCGGGCTGGAGCCCCGCAGCGGGGCCGGGGCTGCGGCTCGGGGCGTGCGTGCCCGGCCGCCCGTGCGGGGCTCGGGAGACGCGTGGGGAAGCTTGCCCCTGTTCTCGGGTCTCCGGGAAGCTTGCCTGGGTATAAATTCCTTGTGTCTGGGTTTTGAGAGCCAGTTGGGACCTGGGCCTCTCTGGCCAGGCAGGAGGAAGGAGCAGCCCCCCTCCTTCCCTCTTCCCCTCCCTCCCCCCGTGCATCTGTCCAGGAAGCCGGCGGGCGGAGGGGAGGGGGCGCGGGGGCACAGGGCCGGTGGTGCCCTGCCCTGCCCGGCCCTGCCCGGCCCGACCCGGCCGGAGCTCGCCCGCCTTTGTGCGAGGGAGCGGGGGAAGCGCTGCCAGGGGCGGCCGGCGGAGCTGCTCGCGGGGAGAGGGGGAATGGCAGCCAGTGAAAAGACACTTCAGGAATGTAAACACAAAAATAGGAGCCATCCAGCCACGTTCTTGTCCCCCCCACCCCCCCGCAGGGCTCGGGATAGCATTCTGGGCTGGCGCGGTAGCGGGGAAGGAGTACGGCAGCTAGAGACAGGGGGAGGAAGTTGTTACTATAATCGGGGTTTTAGACTGTAAACTTTGTTTTGCACGTGTAAAGTTTAATTTCGGTGCCGCCTCGGAGGCTGCGATGAGAGACGCGGGGCGGCGCCTCGGGGGTGCCCCTTGGAGTGCAGCCCCCATCGCGTCTTTGCTGAAGGTGGAACCTGCCCGGCCGTGGCAGCGGGACCCCCGCATCGCCGCTTTTGTCTGGGGCTGCCGGGGTCCCGCTCACCAGCCCGGCAGCTGCACGAGTTGGTGCGAATTGCGGCTGTATCCTCAGTTGTCGAAGCAAACTTAAGGCATAGCTCTGCTCTGTCGTCCGATCGTGCGCCCTGTGTATTTTTGTGCTTCAGTTAATAATCTGCAAACGGCTTAATGGCTCTGTAGTGCCAGAGGAATTGGTTTTCTCCATTTACTTCAGCAGGCCTGAGCAAAGCTGGTGTTCTGGCTGCTTTTTTCAATGCATTGACACGAGAGAAGAGGATTTAACTTGGCAGCCTGAACAAATGCTCTATCAAAGGTTTCCTAAGAGACAGTAGGAGTGCTGGGGTGATGAATGACCTGGGGTAGTTTTAGGGTGCTACCTATGCAAGCTTTCTTTTAAATATGAAATGGCCATTTAGGGCTCTGAATAAAACTGCGCGCATCAGAAAGGCGACAGGCTTATAAAATCTAAAAGGGCAAAAGCCCATTAATGCTGTGGCAAAGCCTTGGCTCCCAGCTCTGGTTGAGTAGTTCCAACTGCCGTGAAGTGCCAAAGCTTTTAAGGAATCTTTAGCAACAGCTTCTCTCTAGCTGTGGAACGGACCTTGGCCTTGCACACTGGAAGTTTAATGGTGCAGCCTCTCTCTCCTCCCCACGCAGAGGAGGAGAGGCGAGGGCAGCAGGCAGGTGTGAGGGCACTGGGGGTAACCTAGGGGTGAAGCAAAATCAAGACTGGAATTAAAAAAAAATGCTCTGTGCTGGAATGTATGGCTGAAACGACTTATTGGTGGGAACCTGTTCAGGTTATGGTACTGGGGCAGTAACATGACACAATGGTAACTCAAAAATATTAACTAGCACCGGCAGAAAAGTTTCACAGAAGAATGTAGCAAAGCTAAACACCTTTAGGAAATGAATCCCTCTGATGAACATAGTTGGTCGTGCATTCAGAGCTCCACTTCCTTCTCCTGGACTGGGGAAAATGTACTATGGCATCAATCTTCTCTTGGCGGGGCCTGGTGCAGGTTTGTGAATGCCAGAAGACTCGCTCTGACCTTTTTCTGTTCCAAGCTGAGGATGTTGAAACACCAGCCATCAAACAAAAGGGACATTGAAAGCAAGATCTGCAATGGAGCACGTGTGACTTTGAGGCTAGCTGAGTGCATTTGGTGGCCGTTTTCCTCAGAGTTTGGGGTGGGGAGGAGGAGAAGGAAAAGGTCGCTTATTTTTACAATGAGGCTATGGAAAACCTGACTTGAAATCCCCTAAATACCCCATAGTGGAGTACTTTTAAAAATCTTTTTTAGGTGCTGTCTCAAAGTGCCTTGATTTCTGCTCTTTTTACATGTATGTCTGTAACTGCTATATTACAGGAGAAGGATTATTTTTCCTCATGATTGCAAGGAGGACCAGGAATTTTGCAGAATCTACTGCATTAAAAGAAAAGAAAGAAGCTTTAAATAAATGTCTTTAGGATTATGTTTTAAAACAATGAAGAATTTCCTGGGATTGAATTGACAGATTGTGATTTTTATCTACACAAGATAAGACTACCCCGAAAAGTGGCTGATTCCAAGATTATTCTGTAAAGTGTAATTTAAATTTACTTTGGGCTTTCTGAATTTAAGAAGAACGCCTTTGGGACCAGTTGATATAGGTATCTAACCTGCCAATTACGTTCATGTCAACATGGACAGATGCTTTTATTGTTTTCATTGTTTACAGTTCACAATACCTTAAATAAACGTTGATCATGATTAGAAACAATAATTGAGTCTGTGGCAAAGGATCAATGAAAACTTTGTTTCAGGAAAGAAGTGAGTTGCTGTGTGTATGTACAGAGAATGTTTTGTGCTCTCTGAGATGAAATAAATCTGCAATCTTAGTATGGCGTACAATTCTGGTTTTAGATTGTTTTAAGAAACCCACAAAAGATAATGGATCAGTTTTTGTGACATCTGAATGATTTCTCCTGTACAAGGAGTGGAAAGGCAAGACTCTGTAGCATAGTTCCATTCATAACTTTTCTTGGGAGTTGCTTGCCCTTTGCCCCAAATCTCTTCCACTTTTATGGGCTCCAAAGGTTTTCTGCTGGGGGGAAAAAAAAGAGCCAAACCAACACCCCAAACCTTCATGATTGGCAGTTACATCACTGATACTATAGTTGGAGACAACATTGGCTGGTTTTTAGCAACTTGATGTTTGTACTAGCAGCCAGGAAAGCCTGGTTTCTCTCCTGAAAAGGAAGAAAAGTAGATCTGGGAAAGGAAAAAAAGAGTTGGAATTCCTTTTGCCTTCCCCAGCGTTGTTGATAGGTTTCAGAACAACAGGGATCCAGCCTTTTTCCAGTGGCACAGAAGATAATGTGACTATGAGAAATGGGAGGTAGTGGCTGGCCAGGAACTCGTGGTGCCTGCTGTGCTGCTCTAACAACGTGGGTGATCAAATGCTGCAGGAGGCGTGAGCTTGGCTCGTTATGGCTTTACCTGGGAAGCCTGTTTCTCATAAATAAGTAGGACTGCAGTTAATGCCTGTGGTAGCAACTTTGACCACTATGCAATTGGCTAATTTGTTCGCTCCTAGTTAGACCAATTTTTGTGAAATCCTATCCTGTATTTTACAGCAAAGTGGCAAGAATATTGCCAAAGAGTTTATGTTGGTTTATGCTTGTTCCTGTCCACTGCCTGTTGTGGGACAAGCAACACAAGCCCTCTTCGTCCATTTAGGTGTGTTTTATGGGAAAACACAGTAAACAACACATCCATGTAGAATCACCACAGATAGACCTCCTGCTCAGATATTGTATGTTTTCCTTAGACTCAATTTACATCCTCACTCCAAGTGTATGTAAGCCTTCCTGCTGAATGACAAGTTGATGCTGTCAGTGGTATTAGAAACAATTCCTGCTTTAAAATGGTGTCTTTGGCTTAAAAGGTTGTTTTGTTGTATTGATTTCCTTTCCCCCCCTTCTTACTATAAAACAGTAAATTCTTACGTAGCAGTTTTCAGTTCTTCTGTTGGGTTTCACGTGATCATTAACATTTAGCTTGGCTAATGTTAGAATATTTTAAAGAGAGTATAGGCTGCTAGGGAAATGTCCAGGCAATGAGTTGTAATGGATCTCCACAGCTAGACTGTTGGAGGCAGTAGTGTATTATGAGAATAGGAGATGGCCTTACACTTGTTACATGTTATTTTTGGTTCTAATAGTTTAAGATACATTGAAGTCTACATTGCCTGCAAAGATGAAGTTTCCTGGCTTCAGTACAGTGCCTCTGCCCTTCCCTTTATGGAGCAGGGCAGATTTCTATGGGTATTAGGTATCCAGTAAAAAAAGCAAAGTTGTTCTTAGACAGACAAAATCACTTTCAACCTAATTTCTCCTGTAAGTGTCAATAGAAATTAAGTTACTCCACAGGGAATGACTCATTCTTTAAAAGAACTTGCCCTTCTGAAGGCTCACATAGGTGATCACTCATTTTGGAATACCTGAAGTTTCCTTCAGTTGCATATGCATTTTAGTTCTGTAGCAGAGGACAGAGGAAATAATTTTTACTCCTGTAGTGAATGGTGTAACATCCAAAAAATCCTTTCCAGTCAGTGATGGTTGATGCATTTTTAAATAAGGTTTAGGATCTAGTGAAATATCTAAGCTTGAAAAGGGACTTCTGTCCTTTACACAGATAATTCTATAGATCAAGCTGATTTGTACTTTGTCTAGTGTACTAACATTGGGGTAGTCACACACAGCCTATCACAATAATAGTTAATTCTATTATAATATTAATTCTGTTAACACAAATGTGGGAAGCATATCCCCTGGTTGGTAATCCAGGGTTTGTTTTGACTCTGCAGACCAGCTTTGACTTTATTCCCAACGTGAAGCTGGAAGGCTCCTGGCTCAATACCAGGCAGGGGGAGGGAGGAAAAGAAATTGCTCAAAACCCATTGATATGCACAGTGCTACAAACCTGTGCAAATTTCATAAAAGTGTGACTTTGTATTACCTCTGCTGTTCATTGTTAGTCTATATAAGAGGTTTCTTATTAATTTTTTGTTTGCTCGTTTGTCCTGGCTTAAGTCAGTGGATGGTGGGGACCTGATATATAACTCATGTCCTCATGCTAAGACATCCTCCTTCAGTCCTGGGAAACCTACCCAGGAGATTGTCCAGCTGCCTGATCCATAGCCAGTTGTGTTATCCTCTCCCTGCAGGGCTAAATGCCAGTTTTTTGGTAGTCAGTATTGGCTGTGGGCACAGAGGGTCTGTGGTTGCTGTAAGCCCTTTTTATTGCCAGGGAAAAACAGAACTGCTGTGGGCCTGACTTGAGAAAGGGGAACAACTCTTAACATATAGATAATACATGTGTTGTCAAAGATAGCAGGAGAATGAAAGCCACAGAGGTGATGCATCTGATAATGTCGTGCAAAACCAGTAAGGAGATTGGGTTTTGTCTTTATTTGATTTTCTTCAAATCTTACTTGTTCTCGTGTTCCTAACTCTTTGCCTGGTTACTGGTAAACTCTTCTGGTGATTTGGTTTAGTAGTCAGCTTGGTCCAGATAGCATTAACTAGAGAATACTGACTGCTTGATCTAATGCATAATCGTGGGGAAACTGCCTTGTTTATATGGCAGCTCTTTGTGCTGTGAAATACCGATTGTCATCTTTGCTGATTAGGTAAAAACATGTTTGAGGAATAAGAGAAAAAAGCAATATCTTGACAACAAGTTTGTGTTGTCTTTTGGATTCACATAGTTTTTCATTCCTTTGAGACTTCAGGGCTCCGATGACTGACTGGCTGGCACAGTGAACAATATCTGTCTTGGAGATTTCTAGATAGTCTCATAACTAATCAGAAAGCATTATTTATTGGGGCTGCAGTGACATAGATATATGACAGAATAGAAGGAGCTTCAATTGGCCATTTAGCAGCAAAAACAGTTCCCTTGATGTGTATCTGCTTGTTTCTTGGCTACACTCCTTATTCCCTCTGAGAACAGTGGAGTCTTTTAGGTTGCTCTGAAATACACACCTCTGTATCTCCATCAGTAAATTCTGCAGTGCAGGTTTCTCTTCTTGTGTTTTTGAACACCCATTCTGAAAACAGATGAACTGATCTAATACTGGCTTATTGTGTCTATAAGGGCACCATGGGATGGGGGAGAAGTGCAGGACAGTGACACTGTGGGGCAGCTGGTGCTTGAAAAGATTTGAAATGGGACTTACCTGGAAGTTGTCTGGTCTCACACTGACAAAGAGGGTTTTGGAGTCTACCTCACCAAAAGCAGAAATCACCATGAGAGTAAGGTGTTTTTATGACTTTGATTTTGTGTGGAACTCAGGCCCTGTGCTCTTCTCTTGGACATGACTGTTGTCCAGCAGCCGCCTGCTAGATGGGCATTCTCCAGCTCAAAGGTCACCATCTGCTCTTGGTCATTTTAGAGGTGTGAGGGAGAAAAACCCACCACAAGAGGGTTGAATGACAGGGAGGAGAGGCTTGAGCTCTGAACTGCAAGACCTCCACCCCTCCAACTACAGCCACTTTCTTGAGGAAATGACAGAAATTCATCAACTTCTGTCCCTCTGTGTCTGTGCCCAGTTTGTGCAGCCTGAGGGTGAGGTGCCCCCATAGATAATGTGAAAATAAGAAATACCTTACATATATATCATTGCTTTCACATAAGCCTTAGTTTTCCTTGATATTGCACATCTCTAAGATCTTGGCTATTGTAAATGACAAAAAGAAGCCTTATAAACATGAACATTTTCTTAGAGAATGGATTTGCTTAAAATACATTGCAAAATACAAGTTCCTGCAGCTAAACTGTTTTTGACAATAAGCACAGTTTTAAAGCTATTATATATTTTTATATGAATGGAAGAGCCATTTGATTATCTCTTCCTGTCCTGCAAAACTGCGCTAACCCTACCTCCACCTAAAAAAAAGGGGCAAGAAAATGCTTTAGAAAGCAGTTTTAGAGACTTTGTTGATGCTGAATTCTTGGGAGAGCGGTTTGTTTATACACCTACCCATAGATGAAGGAGAGAAGAGTTTATTATCCCACAGGTTTGCAGGGGAAAAGAAGAATGATATGGTTGTTAGGCAGTCTACCCAGTCTCTTGGTGTCCTTGTAAATTCTGTGTTTGTTTAATGCTTATAACTTCCCAGCAGTGGGATCACTGAAGTTAGAAGTTAACCTCTTTACAGCTGTTATACCACTTATGCTTAGATCTCCCTTACAGCAACCCAAGCCTTTTCAAGTAAAGCTTCTCTTCTCCACTTAGAACTGGTTGATGCACTTTACATTTAATTAAACTTTTTTTTTTTTTAAACTGGAATTGTTGTTCTAAAGGATGTCAGGCCAGTGAACTGTCATCCTGTACGTGCTTTTGTGATCCTCACTATCTGCACGCTCAGTTCACTGTCCTTTAGGTGCCTTACAAAATCACAAAACCTTACCTTTCTGTTTCACAGAAAACCAAGATGCTGAGTTGCAGTGGGCACTTTTGTGCAGATGTGGATGGTAGTTCTGTGACTAAAAAGGCAAATTCAACATATGTTGTGCTGTCAAGGCTGTTTCTCTACAAACTAGTGTTCAAATTGATCCTGTTCACAAATCCCTTTTTGAGTCTGAGATACTCACTCTGATATGTCTCACCTGGTGAGACTAAAAGCAGCTATCAGTCCTGCCTTTAGATGTTTGTTTCAGGAACTGTACTTGGGTCTTTGCTTGTTCTTTCAAGTGAGATTTCTCCAAAAATCTACATCACTGTTTCAAAAAGCACTGGGTTGCAATCCAGCTGGAGTTAGATACCATTAGAGATGGGAGCCTGCTAGCTTTCCAAATGAATGCGTAGCTTTGGCTTTTGGCACTGTAATACTCTGACATCTCTCTCACATTAAAATCATAACAGTATTATGTAAGGAGAAGTTATTTCGGGTCACTAGCAGAGCCCTCTCAGACTTCGTTAAATCAGCCTTGCAAGTTTAAACACTTGGGCTCCCATCTTCTTCCTGCAGCTTTTTGTATAAATATATAATGTAAGTGTGTGGGTGCTGTGTCCTTTCTCAGTCATTTGCCCTCTGCTTTGCTCGGGCTGCATCGCTGGCTCTGAACCTGCTCTTGCCACAGCAATTCGTATGGCTGTGGGGAGCCCTCTCAGAGGAAGGGCTTGCTCAGCACTGCCTTTCACTCCCCAACCCCAGCTGCTTTGAGGTGGGACTGGAAGGAAGGAGGAACAGGGGGCTCTGTGATCCTGCTGCTCTGGGCTCTGTGGCAACAGGCGGATGGGAGTTGTGTGAGAAGCTGGATACCCAGGAGGGCTTCAAACTCCACTAAACAAAGTCCCACCTCTGCAGAGGGCACTTGCTTGTGTGTAACTCAGGAGTCACTGTTTCATTTGGCCTTGTTATTCTTTAGCAAAGGACAAGTGAAACACCAGCTGTTGGTGACCAGCAAGAGACAGAGTACAGGATTAATCCAGGGGAACCTTTGCAATGTTTGTTGATAACAAATACTTAAACGTGGTGTTTAGCAAAGGTACAGTTAGATATGAAGGATGCTGTACTTGGGCTTGTGTGAGCATTGTAAATGCTTCCTTTGGAGACCAATCCTTGCATTCTGAGTGATCCTTGGGTATGAATTACACATAAAGGGATGGCCATTCGGAGATGGTTTATACTTCAGAAGGAATCAGCAACAAGACAGAAGGTAAATATTTTAAAACATCCACATAAAATTGCTGTGTCCTCGAAAGCCTGTGTGGCAGGGAGAGCAGAGCTGCTGGATTCCAGTGCCGGTAGCACTGGCTGGAGCTGTGCAGGTTGGGATAGTGGAAAGGCCCCCTGGGGCACAGAGCAGATGGTGCACGGTGCTACACAGGCTTTGACGAGGCAGTGGTTCTTTCTGCAAAGGGCAGTGCTGCGGATGGGTAGCGCTTCAGAGGGGTTTTTTATTAGAATGGGTTCTGAAAATATTTGCAATCATTTTTATTCTACCTGTATTTATGGCAGATTGTTCTTTTGTAAAGGAACCAGTTGAAAAGCACCTGAGAGGTGTAGGGTCTGCAGGGAAGAGAAGGACAAGGTTGAGGTGGTGGCAGCGGCTGCTGCTGGAGGGTTCAGAGTGGAGCTTTGATGAACTGGCTGGGGAGAAACAAATGAGTGCCTTAAATTCAGGACTGTGCTGCTTGTCTTATCCTTAAGCAAGGTTGTTTTATCCCCAGATAAATACAAAAAATACTGAAAATTTAGGATTTGTCTGTTGGTGTTTCTTTTGTTAACTAATTGGTACTTGGAACATCTATTTTTAAGACTTTGGCGTGTTTCCTCTTAGCTACCCTAGAGCATAGCTGCTCCCACAGATGGTGGTTGGTATGCTGCATTTAAGGCAGTGTTTTGTAACCTTTGGATATCTGCCTTTAACTCTCTGATAGGCTGTGATGGGTCTTTGTAAGCCACTGGAGTGGTTCACCCAAGACAGCTCGGAGTCTGTGTGCCCAGAGCTGGGAGCGCCAGGCAAATGCAGGTAAACACACGAACGAGCTGAAACAAGGATGAAGTGGATGATAGTCAGGCTGCTATTGTGTGGTGCCCAGGCTGTGCCATGGTGACTAAGACGCTGTGATAGTTTCCTTATTGGCCACCATCTGTCTGCTCCTGGCTGGAGCTTCTTGGCTGGCACTCTGCCTTCGGAGAGGGACCGGCGCTGCCTCGGCGCAGCACCCAGTGCAGGGACTCTGGGCTAGGCAGGGAGGGAAGGATGGATGCCCAGCAGGTTTCTGGTCATGGGTGTGTGATACACATCTTTAATCACTTTGGAAATCAACCCCCCAAACTTCTGAGACAGCATTTTCAGTGTGTTTGTAAAGATTTTGCATCCTAAATGCGTGTATAAATCGTTCAGTGCATAAACTTTATTGCAACGTCTTTTGTGAAAGAAAAATCTGGTACCAATGCCTAATTTTAGAATATTAGTGTTTTGAAAATTTCAATGAAACTTCAAGTTCCTAGCAGTTTTATGGTGTCACACAATTTGAAATTCGGATTTAAAAATTTGAGTTTGGTCACCCAAAAAGAAACAGCATGTCAGTATGGAGTCTTACTCCTTTATCTGAAATTGCAGCTATGGCCCTCAGTATCTCTTTCTCAATAAAGAGAAATGCAAATCAAAAATACTTGTAATATTGCCAGCATCTTGTCCTAGCAATATCCCAGCATATTAAATCATAAAATAAAGAAATAGTACATATCTCCTGCCATATGAAAAATAAAAATATATTTGAAAGTATATGTTTGCTCTAGTCATGCTCCTCCTCAGTGTTCATGAATTTATACCTTGTTTTGCTGTAGAAACTGGCAGCCAACATTACCTGAAAAACTGTTTATACAAGAAACAAAATATTGGGGAGTCAAGCTCCCATTTTACCTGTTGCACCCAATTTAGGAATATTTTGTGGTAAATAAAAGGTGAATACATATACACCAACCTCTCTCTGCTTTCCTTCATCGTTTAATAAAGCTACCCCTACCCGAAAGGAACACCGAAGAGGCAGGGATTCTTTGGCAGTTGATCTATTTGTGTTTTTAACGTAGAATATTTTTAGCCTGAGATGCGAAAATACGTACTTTTGTATTGAAAGAGACTGTTGTTTCGTTTTATTTTAAACCCTAGATGAAAAACAAGATGTCAGACCTATTATAATGCAGCCCAGTAATTAACATATGTTGGTCTGCCTCTGCCAAGGATTTCTTATGAGTAATGCAAGTTGCACAAGTAGAGGAGTCAGGTGGTTTGTCAGTGAAGAATCATACACATGCTTGAGTGATCAGATCCTAGAGACACCATCTGAGGATAGAATGTGTATCTGTGTTTGAATCTAAGAACAATTGTAGTTTAAATGACCTCTCAGCTGCCTTAAGTTTAGAAATACAAGTAAAGTCAGCTTTTTCATGGTGGATTTTTGTTTTCCTAATGAGGCATATATGACCAATTCTGATCTGTTTTCCTAATAAATGTTATGGGAAACAAATGGTATATTGTGGATTTAAATAACTGAAAGATTCTTGAACTGTGAAATGTGCTACAATTAGTGTTCTTTCTACAAGGAGATTCTGTTCCTCAACCTGAGACTCTTGCACACCAACTCATGGTTTAATGTGGGCTCACAATTAATGAGTACATCTTCTGCACAACTCTCTCAATGTGACCCCATCATCTTGGCTGAAGGGACTGGAGCATGGGGATGTGAATAGGATCAGTCAATATCTGCATATATTGCAAGTATTAACAACTTACAAACACCAGGGCTTCTTTGGTAGTTTAACATCGTAGTGTAAAACCTTCATTTTTTTTCTACTCAGGGTTGTGTTTAATTTGTAGTTTATATTTTGACACTATCTGTTCAGCTATAAATCAAGCTTGACTGTCACAGTGATGGCCTTCAGGCTGCCTTTTGCTTGTAAATTCACAATTGTTTTTTGCCTTGAGTGCCATTTTCAAGCTATGCAGTGTGGATAGTCTTGAATAAAAGAACTTTCAATACAGCAAGTGGATTTTGGTGCTTAGATTAATGATTAGACTAATTTAAGATTGCTAACCTTAAAATATTCAACCATTAGAATCCAGGCATATCAAATAATTTTAAATAATAATAAGCTTGAATTCTTTTGCAAAATCTGCCTTTACTACCCTGTTCAGGGTTTGTATTTTCAGGTTTTGTCTTGGCTCACAAGCATTAGAAACTCATGAAATGGACAGAGATGCTGTTATAATTGGTTCACTTAAGGAGTTGGAGCTTTAGAGTACACATGAAAGTCCTATTAGGCTTAGCTCCAGGACTTGTTTCTCACTTTCTGCTGCATTTTCATGCCATGTTGGGTCCAGTTCACCCATGGAGGGTGTTTGCCACCCTTTCTCAAAACAGGGTAGTGCAATTCGTAGTCACACTTAGTAACACTGCTTGCCTGTTTTTTCAAATCATTAAGCAACGTCTGGCTTCCAAAAAAAGTTAAGTAAAGACTGCAGTGGGTCAGAACTTCTGATTTGCAAAATTTTAGTGTCTAGAAAATGCTGAGATCTCTAAAAGTGAAATTTTTTGGATGGAAAATTTTCTCTCCTTCCACTGTCGTTATTCTAAACTGGGCAGATTCAGCAGCTTTTGAGGAGATGCTGGAAAACCTGACTAGTTTAAGGGAGAAATAGCTGGCTGAGAAAAATACATGGTGAGTAAGGTATAGCTGCATTTACTGCCATAGAGACATTTTGGCCACAGAAACTGAAATTGCTGAACTTGTGTTAATGTTTCTTGTGCATTCAAATACCTGTCGGAAGGCTTTGTGATCTATGGGTACTATTTTTATCTTAATTTACGAATCAGCAGGTGTTCACAGGCCTGTTGGACATCCATCCTTTTGAGGCATTTATGAGTAAACGTTTCTGGCTGTCATAATTTTGGTTGGTCAAGTTCACATTAATTGCTGCACTCCGTGCAGTTGTTCTAACGTTTAAATACTGCCTGTGAGTAGGTTTGATTAAAATTACGTCTCTAGGTGCACACTAAATACCTTTGATACCTCACCTACAAACAACTGTAGAATTGTTGGTGAGAATGACAGCTGCAGGCAATAAACGAGGACAGTAATAGAAGTCTCAGTGCTGGAGAGAGCATCATAAATCATGAGGTGAGAGCAGCGTGTGTGCTGACAAATCGGTGAGCAGCTGCAAACAGCATTTTCCAGGTAAGAATTATTGCACTCGCTCCTGATAACTGCTCAGAAACCACCTCTTCCTTGTATGTGGGCAACTTTGCCCCTGCACAGGTACTGACAGCAGTGTAAGCTGTTGAGCTCTAGTATTTTGCCTGGGAATGGTGTTTTGTGTGGTGTAAGCTACATATTGTACATTGGACCTTGGTCTTCATCCAAGGTGTATTCAAGCGTGAGTCTTCCCCATGCTTAGTGCAGCAGATGAGTTATTTGATTTAGTTTCCTCGGAGACTTTGGAGAAGTGTTCTTGACAGGTGGAGAGAAGGAGATGTACTTGGCTGGTTTTAACAAGATTGCTTTGTTAGCCCTTGCTGGGTGGAGTTTGGAGGAGGTACATATGCCTCTTCAAAAAATAAATGAAAAAAAATACTGGAACGATGCTGTTTAAGTAAGGGAGGTGATAATCCAGTCACATAGAAAGCAGTCTTGCTCTTCTACTATAAGGGAGATGAAAACTATTTTAATGAAATAATGATGGGAAACAGATGGTGAAGAGCTAGCAACTGAAATATTTTTTGAACACTAGAAAATAAGTGTCAAACACATGTCCGCTAATGTAATTATTGCTAAAAGCATAACATGTCAGAATATATTTTAAAATGTTCAAATCTTTTTTTATACATAATTCAACCTTAATCTCTTGGATTTTGGTTAATAGACTTCAGTCTTGATAAATTAATGGCTTAGAAGTTTTGATGACCAGAAGTTACTGCCACTTTGCTTAGACAAGTGAACGTGACATCGATGCCCTGCTCCAGAAAGGTATTGCAGCTGGCAGATGTTCATAGCTTCAATATGCAGTCTTGCAGGACTACCCTTTTGAGTTCCTTGAGTATCTGCAAGGAGTTCTTGCAGTTTTGCTGTGCTGTGCTTATGGTCAAAAATGTAGTTGTCTTTCTGTTGTACTTGAAACTGTTTACAAAAATTATACAAATAAAGCATTCACTAGAAATGGTCCTTTGAATAGAATTATTTAAATATTGGATAATTGTGTCCAAAGTTACACCCCACCCCTTCCCCGCCTGCTGGGCAGCAGGATTTGATCACTGGGTTGAGAGAAGCCTTTTGCATTTTTGGAATGTTTATTGTGGCTGGTTTTGTTGTTTGTTTGTTTTCTTGTTAAGGTTCATTTTCAGCTTGATTGATACCACTGTCCATGACTGCCTGGTTTCTGCATCAGTGAAAGGAACACTAGGAACACTCCAGCTAAGCAGATGGAGGGCCAGGACCTCCCTTGGAGCTCAGCTCAACAGGCTTCAGGCTGTGACACTTTTCTCAGTTTCTAGGCACCTTGCAATTACCCCCAAAAACTAAGAGTATTTTCATGCACCTCAGAACAGTGCAACAGCCTGGTTTTCTAAAAACACTTTTTCCCCCCCTCATAGAATATTCTTCCGACATTGACGAGTGTACAAGAGAAGCTATTTTTCTGAGTTTTTATATTTATGTAACATAGCCAATGTGTTCAGACACCTTCATGTGCATTTTTTTTTCCTCTTAAGTCCATTGAACTGAATGCCTCTTACCAGCCTCACCTGATTGAATCCTGAGCTTGCTGAAGGGTACCATTCATTGGCTGGTGGCATGGTGACTTTTAGAAAATAAGCTGGAGAATGTGCAAGTGTGCAAGCTTTGGTGCTAGTGACACAGGGCTTTGACTGTGGTGTTCCTGGCATGGCCACATTCCTTCCCTTTCCCCCATCCTTTGTGCTAGGAGGAGGAACAGAGGGGAAGGTGTGGAGGTGTGCTGGGTCTCACCTGTGTCTGTTCTCACTGTCTCTCAAAGAAATAGATAAATTGTGTCCTGGAGGTGGTGGTGACTGTGGCACTAACACAGGGCTAATGGGCATCAGGAAAGGTAGGGTGGCTTGGAAGCAAGGGGCCCTCACTGCACCATGGTGAGTGGCTTGTATATGGGTCAGCATTGTTTATGGCTTTCTTCATTCACTTCTCCTGGACAGGAATAAATGATGCCATTAATGCTGAGGGGAGCTGTACCATGATGCCCAGTGTGAACATGCTGCTCTGTGAGAAAGGTGGACAGTCACTCTTTCCATCCTGTGGTTTTGTGCTGTCAGGGCTACTCAAGCCTCTTGGTTCCCTGCTGCATGTTATTCCCATCCTTAAGCTGCCTTAGCACAAATATTTGTGGAGGTGCACAATGAATCAGACTGCTGATCTGATGAAGATGAAAACAAAAAAAACCATTTTGTGTTTCTTACATCTTTTTTCTCTCATCTGTTTCCCTGTGTGCCTGCACCACTCACCCATGAGCAGCACATGGGCAGCAGCAGAGGATTCGGATGCAGAGCTGTGTGGCAGACGTGGAGGCAGGAAAGAGTCCTTTAACTGGCCCTCCTGCCCAGGAAAATAAGACAGATCCACAGCCTCACAATTAGCAGAAAATAATAAACCCAGCTTTTAAATAGATTGGATCAAGTGATTAAAACCACAGTATTTTGATTTGCATAAACTTGTTTTCCTATTAGTACAAGAGCATCTGTTGCTGGGGGCAGGTAGATTCTCACTAAATTAAAATCTAACTTGTACATAACCTTCCCTACATGGGGC
The DNA here is from genome assembly GCA_013398615.1 of Brachypodius melanocephalos. Taxonomy (NCBI): domain Eukaryota; kingdom Metazoa; phylum Chordata; class Aves; order Passeriformes; family Pycnonotidae; genus Brachypodius; species Brachypodius melanocephalos. The sequence goes on along the minus strand of VZSR01003794.1, from coordinate 6,230,271 downwards.
ACCACTTGTTGTCTGTTAGAGCAGCCTCTGGAACTAGTCACGAGTCCTGAAAGCAAGACCCAAACAAAGGGAGCTTGGTTCTGCAGGACCATGCCCATGCAGGTTCCTGCCTAAAGCCCTTCATCCATTGTATGATCTTGGGAGGTTGGAGGTCTCTGCCATCTCCAGCTACATGCTCTGGAGAGGTGAAAAGGTGCTGGAAGGGCTCAGTCTCCAGCTGGTCTGTGGTTGAGGGCACTGGGGAAGCATGACAGGGCCAGGGCTACCCATCACACAGAGCCTTGCTCCTCCCCATGCTGCCTGGTGCTGTCCTGGGATGGGATGGGTAGTTTGGCATCACTGGAGAACCTGAGCTTTTAAAATACCCTTGTATTTCCTGGGAGGTAGGAGGTAGTGTGTGAACTGCCACTGAAACCAGCTGTGCTACATCCTGCTGGTTAGTTATTCCATTTTGGACCAAGTACCCCCATCTTTGAGGCTTCTGTTTTGTAGAAGGTGACTCTGATTTTCAGAGAATAAAAGCCCTAATGCAGATCTTAGGACTCTTTTTTTTTTTTTTTTCCTTTGAACAACCTGTGTTTCAGCTGAAGTGGATTATTTCCATTTCTGTCAAACCAGGTCATGGGAACTTTACACTGTACAGCCAGGGAGGAGATATAATGGAGCTTGAAGCCTGTCCTCCCCTGTGGTTGGTGTGGCTACAGGATACTTCTGTCACACTTATCCCTGGCAGAAAAGACGGCTGTGTATTGTCACGAAGTGGTAAGATGGAAAGCTAAAGCCTGCAAGGGAGAGCCAAGCTCCAGTTTGCAGCCCTAAACTATTCCTGCTAGCATCTGCTCTTCCCACCCTTCCTGGAGGGAGCCAGTAACTGGTGGGCGACCTCCTGTTGGTGCCCGCGCGGGGCAGGCGGTCCAGCGCAGGCAGCTCCTTTCGGGAGCCATGGCCTCCACCGAGGCCAGCTGGCAGCAGCCCCTGGCTCTGTGCCTCTCCTGCTCCCTGCTCAATTTTTGCAGCTTTAGAGCCTCGTTTGGGGGCTGAAGTGCCTCAGAAGAAGCTGTGCTCAAAGGGTGCCTTTGCATGGTGTGCAGTCTTGCAGTGGTGGGAGCCCTGATTGGTGGCTGGAGCTCCTGGGCACCACGATAATAAAAATAACCCTTATTTATTAAACGAAGCGTGTTGTCTAAATGCTAGTTGTGATTTTAAATTTTTTTTTTGTTATGTTTCCTAAAGACCATGGCTCACTGTGTTTCTTTGATCCGTATTTTTCGAGGTGTTCTGTTACTCCAAGTGCGGGGGCTGGAGCTCACGGATCAGACTGCAAGTGGCCGTATCCCCTTGGGAGGGTGGAATAAGTCACTCTGGCTGGCTTGTGGGTGTAGATGAGTTACATCTGTGGGGTGCCTCATGCTCTTACGGAATTAAATGTTCTCTCTGTTTATTTTGCATGGGTTAGTTATTAAGAGATGTAACCACTCTTCATGCCTTACACAAATGAAGTGCCAGAGCCCCTGTTGAGCAGAAATGCATAAACCAGTCATCTTTGGGTATTGGAGAAAATTTCTCCAAATAAAAAAGCAAGTCAGAACCTTAAACTGGCCAGTGTTTGTGTGCATTTTACTGTGGGCACTCTAAGGCATCTCAATGAACTATTCTACTGGACCATTCATAATACTTGAAGTTAACAAGTACATACGTACACGAGTGAGCTTGGTCTACACTTTGTCCTGATGTCATGAACCGATTTTGAGTAGATTGCTGTTTGGGGTGCCACACAGCATAAAGATTTTCATGGAGAAATTCATGTTCAGATTGGAATAGAGCTGATGGCTTCATACACAGATGTTTTGTGCATCAAACTTTATTGTAAAATAGCTTTTAGTAGCTCCAGTTCATTTTTTTTTTAAATCAAACTCATTCTCAGACCTCAGAAAAAAAATAAGATGACTTATGGTTGAAAACAGAAATTGTCAATACCTTCATGTCTCATATTAATTTTTCTTTCCAAATTTTGTTTTTATTAAAAAATAGAATTTTTGAAAAATGCTGATTTTTAAAGGAACTGATAAAGTAAAATGCCTGAAACAGGCCTCTATTCCTGTGCATGCTGTTTCTGAAAATTTGATATTTTCAAATTAGATGAAGTGAGACTTCCATACATCTCCAAATTCATTGAAGTTTTTCAAGTTTATAGACTGTTTCTAGAAATCAAGGGCACAGATTCATTTTTGCAGGGGTTTTGGTTTTTCTTTTTGTGATTGGTTCTTTTAATTATATTCCAAACAAATTACCATAGTGAAATCTTTCTGTGTGTCAAGATATGAGGAATAACGTAGTGTAAGCCTCTTCCATTAATATTCATTGTGATATTTCATAACTGTATCTGTTAAGCAGCACTGATTGAATTTAGAGAAATTGTATTGTTTAAAATCCTTTTCATTAATATATTAAACTCTCATAGCATATTATTGAAATCAGTTTGTACACAGACATTTGATTTTGCATCTCTAGCCTTACCCAAGTTAAGAGACTGCTTGCATCCATTAATGTCATGTTAGGGAAATTTGCACTCAGATTTGATGGGATGCTGTGTTCTTGTGGCTGTAAAAATTGTTCTGGTTTCAGAAATTATTGGTCAGACTTAAGTGCATTACAAATTAATAAAAAGTTATAGAAGATATTATTTTTACTGAAGTACAAAATGAATACTGGATTTTTTTAAAAAGAGAAAATGGTTTGGAGGTTTTTGGTTAATGAATCACTCTGCCAGGTTTAGTGGTTTTAAAGAAAAAATGCATGCGCTTAAAGCATTTAAATTTTTTTCTGTCCTATTTCACTGTTAAAGACAAACAGAGGAAACAGGCAGGTGAGCTGGTCTTTGGGAGGAAATAGTTAAAAGTAGTAAAACTTAAGTGCTATCAAACACATAAACAAACCTCTAAAAGTAACATTCATAGTAACAACTTACTGGTTTTAAATGTTTCTTGTGACTGATGCCAAAGAAGGAAGAGGCCAGTATGCTGTTTGAACTGTTTGAGCCTTGTTGCAATACTGGAAATTAAGCTGCGTGCAGCATTTTTTTATTATTTTTTTTTTCCCTGTCTGTATGCTATGAGTATGGGGAAGGTGAAGAGCAGGCTGAGCCCTGCTTCCTGGGAACCAAAAAGGGAGTGCTGCTGCTCATACTCATAGAACTTCTTTTGTATCTTTCCAGATTTTAGTCCTTGTGAATAAAACCTGGATTAAACGAACAAAAGTTTTAGGGTTTTGTTTTGATTTTTTTTTTTGTTTTTAATACTGAAGCTTTTTAAATGCCCCTGCCTGCAGAGGTCACAGGCTTATCTGTGTGCACACCACTGAGGCCACATGAGCTGCCTTGTTACTAACTCCCATGTGGGTAACTCCAGTGTAAGTTTTTGCAGGAAGAGAGCAAAATGGGTTTAGTTTACAACATCCCTTTAATACCCACTCAAATTAATCTGCATGAGGTTTCAGAATATGCACAGTTGAATATTCAAGTTTCACTCTAGCTCTTTGACAGTGTTTTCACAGAACACTAACCACTTAAAAGTAGCTTGGGGTTTTAGGTTTTGGATTTCCCCGTTGTTCCTCCTCTGTTAGCAAGCCAGGCAACGCAGGGTAGGGATAATGCATGACATTGAGAAAGCAGCTCGCTTCTTCGACCCCAGCCACTCAAGAACCAGGTGATGTACTCAGCACAGGGAAGGGAAATCAAAGTCACAACCCTGTAAATATTTATATACATAGTTAGGGTTAGACATAAAAATGGTTTTTTAAACTTAGTCAAACTCCTTGCACAGAAAGTTAAGAATGTATGTAAATATTTGTAGTCTGCAACCTATTTCAGGTTTTTAAAATATTTAAAGTCCTTTCAAAAATAATTTTTTTAAAAAAATGCTGCAAGGCCTTATGCTGCAGTATTAAAGATGCGTTCAGAGGATGCAAACCCAGCTGCACGGGTAACTCCTTCTGGCAGCAGCAGGCAAGGTAACAGCTCACCGACCTGTGAGATGCTTTTGTCTATGTGTTCAGGCCCTCTCTGGCAAGAGTTAAGTGCTCTGTTAGAGGGCAGGAGGCTTGGCTTTGGGTCACTGAGCTCTAGGCTGTGGTTGTCTGATTCAGCTAATTCTTCCCCTCCAAACTTCTAAAGTAACTTCGAAAAGATTGCTTAGACTTTGTGTGCCTGGATGTCCTGATAATAAAACAGGGTTTGCTGGTTTTGTGTGAATTGATTTGTGGTGAAGACGAAGAAGTCAGCACACAGGGTTAATTATGCAGTCTTCCATCTCTTGCCTGGACTTTCCTAGATGGTATGCAGAAGCTACTTTTACAGTGCTACTGTAAGGTAAATAATTTGCAAGGTCCCTGGTAGTACAGAAGTGGAGCTACCTGGAACTGGTAAGGATTGCATTTTCGTAGGCTCTCAAAATCTTAGCATGTATCAGTCTTTGTCTTGAGAGCTGTGTTTTTTACTTATTTTATTAGCTCCTGGTGTGAAGGAAGTGATGTTATCCTAACAACCTCCTTGTCTTCATTTGGCCTTCGGCATTTTTCTGTGTGTGTGTGTGTATACGTATGTATTCTCTTAGTAGTGAGTGACTGAAAACATGTGCAAGCCAGCCATGTGCTGATGTTGCACTGACTCCAGCTCTCACCCACCCGCCCACTTTCCTTCCTTCCTTCCTTGGAGAGCTGGCAAACAAATTACAGCCTCAACGTGTGTGCTGCTCAGGCAACGGCCCGCTGGGGAAATGCATGGGGGAGAACATTTGGATGCCAGATCAGTGTCTCATTAGGCATTTCTTAGTGTATTTTACAAGTCTGCAGACAAACAGTAGTTAAGACTCAGATGGAGAAAAATTTATATGCTCCCTGCAGGAAAGGGGGGAGGCTGGGGAGTCTGCTGGGGATTGCAGGGCAGTTGCTGCTGCACCCAGGCAAGTCCCACATGGCCATGCAAAGATTCACTGATGTACCCTAAAAGCTGATGGGCGGCAGGGGATTGGTGGTGCTCCTACAGGTTTTGAAGATTAATTCATTGCTTTCTGCTTTGAGATAAAGTTCAACAGATCCTGCACAAAATCTTGGGGTACGTATGTGGTAGAAGTGTGAAACTGGGCTGAATCCAGCCCAAACCTGCTCAATGAATGGTAATTTGCAGTGTCATGTGGCCGAATCAGATGACTTCAAATGTGTTTTTAAGTGAGGGTTAAAGGAAACATTAAGCTTATGTTTCCTTGTTGCTGTCATTGCTGTTTTACCGTATTAGAGTCTTAATGGTAATGTTTTCCTTTCTTTTTCACAAACAAGATGACCTTGGCAGTTAATGACCTGCTTACAGTCTTTGGCATGGCTCTGCCGGGGAGAGGGCATTCGTCATATTTATTCAGTAATTTCATATTACAGAAGATGCTCGACACTGGCTGTGAAGAGGCAGTGAGTGAAGCAGTATAAAGGGATGTAGCATCTAGGAGAAGGAGGAGGGTGGCCCCATTTCAGGGGAGGGGTTCCCTCCTCAGTATGGATGCAGAAGGATCCAGACTGCAGCAAAGAGAATGCAGAAGCCAGGGGTATGGGCTGATGTGGGGTCTGTGTTGGTCTGCATGTGGACAGCAACGGCCCAGCTGCCTGGTGCTGTGGAGGCAGGGAAGAGCAGCTGGTCCCTCCCCAGCACACTTGGGTGCACTTTCCGGGCAGCTGGGAGCTGAAAGGCTTTGCTTCAGCAGAGGAAAACTCATCCCTCAGCACCTGCGTGACTGGGCTGAGCAGATCCCAGCACAGCAACAGGGGCCTGATGGTGGGGAGGGCACATGAGCCGTCAGCCCTGCTGCTGCCTCATGTGCCCTTCAGCAGAGAAGTGTTTAAGGGAAGCTGTATGCCATCCACATATTAAAAAAGCCGTGTATAAATGGTACCAGGCCTTCCTGACCCACATTGCGCTTACTGGCTGGAGAAGTGCCGAGTGCGTTTGGTCTCCACATACGTGGTGCCATGCTCTGGCCCGGTGTATTGCAGCCTCACTGCTGTAGTTGGAAACTTAATGGATAAAACTAAAGCTCAAAACTCTTAGACAAGTTTTGCAGAGTTGGTGGTGGGGTTTTTTTGGGTTTTTTTTTTTTTTTTTTGGTTTTGTTTTGTTTTGAGGTTTTTTTTTTGTTTTTTGGGGTTTTTTTTGTTTTGTTTGGGGTTTTTTTGTTTGTTTGGTTTTGGTTTTTTTTTTTTTTTTTTTTTTTTGTGAGGACAGAGAGATACAAAAAGTTGTGTTCTTTTTGTTTTGTTTTTAAATCTAGAGTAACTATACAAAAAGAAGTGTTACCTGTCAACTGCTGTGCTGGCAAGAGTAAGCTGGTCTTTTGGAAAGAACTCCTGACTTTGGAGCAAATAATTTGCTTTTTAAGTTGCTCTGTTGTTTTTTCTTTGGCCTTTTCCTGTGAGGGAGGCCTGGGTGGTGAAGGGCTCCTGTTATGGGTGCTGTAGCCACTGAGGGGACAGCGGGGAGGCGGCCACCATGTGAGCAGTAATTTTATTTATGTTGGTCTCCTTTCAAACTGTCACAGTAAATCTATTTTCCTTGTCATTTCGTAAATCATTACATAGGATTAGGCCTTTTACCAGCATTTAAGAATTCTGCAGTCATTTTAAGGACTCTCTCCCTCCCTGGCTCAGCCAAGCGGTTCCTATTCTTGCTGGTATTCCTCGCTATTTAAATAATGCCGGGCCTGATTAGGAGGAAATGGTCTCTGGAAGGCAACCGACATTTTCAAAAGCGCTGTTCCACAAAGGAGACTTTGAACTGTGCTAAGGCTTTAAAAGTTAAATAATATTTTGAATGTTAGAGTTCTAATGTTTTCCTATTGTCATGGGAGACTTGGATCGAGTCCCAGGATTGTGGTTAGCTTTGCCTCCAAGCTTAGGCCTTATTTATTACCACTGAGGAGATGAACTTAAGCTACTTCATTTCTTTTTTTTCTCCTTTTTTTTTTTTTTTTGGTGTTAACTCTTAAAATTGAGGGGTTTTAAAATGACGTTTATTTCAAAAAGGACTTTTAAGTTTGTTTATTTTTTTAATGAAGGCCTGAGGAGGATACCGTGGGGGTGCCGGGGGCTGTGGCAGGGCTGCTGGCGCGCTGGGCACCCCATGTCCCTGTGGGCTCTGTGGAGGGGTTGTGAGGCTCCCTGCAGCACCTCTGCACAGAAGGCAGTGCAGGCAATTAAAAAGGAAGGATCCTGAGCAGACAGAGCCATGCGAGGCGCGGCAGAGGGGCTGGGCACTGTCCGGGCCCGGGTAGCTGGCAGGGCGGCCGTGCTGAGGGGCTGGGCTGCCTCAGGCGGGCGGCCCTGCGTTCCCCGGCTGAGGGGAAGCGGCGGAAAGGCCCCTTCCGACCCGAACCATTCCGCTCTAATGGGAAACCTCGGCGAGGGCGGCCGAGGGGCCTCCGACGGGATGCAGCTCAGGTTTTTTGTGGCTCTCACAAATGAGTTCATACAGCAGCCTGCTGGAGCCACGGTTTAAGGAGTGGTTGCGATGGAACAAGATTGTTTTAGGAAATAAAGTTAGTACTTTAAGGGCGCTTATGCATTTCCCAAGCCCTCAGAAAGCTGCGTGAACTATGATAATAAAATTCGCCGTGCGGGTCAAATCACGGCCTTCATTGTTAGGCATGGGTTTTTCCTGTCGTCATTCTCCCCTGGGGATTTATTTGGCATGAGGTATAATTTATTTGGCATCACGTAATGTGTGCACGGTAGTCATGAACCCTTGCTCTGAGGATGCGGGGTTCAGGGCTGCCGTTGGTCGGTGCAGTCTCCCAGGACCCATCTTCCATTACTGTGTACTTCCTGCCCATTCCCAGGAGCCTAATTATTAATATAATAATACGTAATAATGGCTTATCAGAACAGATTACTTTAGTGTGACTTGCTTTTACCATTAAGTTGGTGTATGTTTAAAGGATTTGTTGGTTTAAGTTGAAAGCTGGGTATGTTTTTCTGCTGAGTAAATGTTCCTTTCCAGCTTCCAAAAGGGAACAAATCCCTTTATATTTAGCAACATTCAGTGTCTGCTAAAAGCAAAAGAATGGTGGTTTTGTAGTTGCATATTTTGGCCCAGGTGAAAAATGTAATAAATGAAGCACAAGGCAGTGGAAAGGGAAGAACCTAATCAGATACTAAAGAGACTTCATGAATATTAAGCATTTTCCACTTAAGCAGTCTTTTTAATAATCTGAAACATTAATAGCAGTATGACTGCCTGCATCTACACCAGCTGTGTAAGAGAGATAAAAGTCCCAGTTTAACGTGATTTTTATCAGCTTACTCATGCTAGTGAGTGTTCAACCTACAGAAGTCGTCACTTTGCATGGTGAAATACAGCTTTCCAGCAACAGGAGTTGCCGTATGGACAAATGAACAGTGTAAATTTGGTTCTTGATCTAGGAAATCATGGAGTAACTGATGGCAGTTTAAATACTTCAGGGGTTTTGTTCCCTTCTCTCCTCCAAGGTATTCAACCTTAGTGCCTAGAGTTGTGCTTAGTGATTCAGGAATAAACCTGTAAATGCATGCTGAATATTTTCTGGTAACTAATTATAAGAACTATTTGTTCCCAAGTTAATGAATTCCCTACTAGTTTCCTGGATTCAGTTTGTTACATGTATTACAAAATAATTGCAGTGTTTTGGGGTTTTCTTAATGTGTGTGTTTAAAGGTAGGCTATTCCAGTAAAGTAAAAAGGTTTGGTTGTGACTGTCCTCTGAATGGTCTGTAGATATTTAAACCTGTGCTCATTGCAGTCAGCAAGATACTTGGAAAGTTCTGCTTTCTCAAACCAATTCTGTCTTCCTGAGTGGTTTGCTTCTTCTTTTGGATACCTCAAAAGGTAATGCTAAGAAAGTATCTGCTGCACTTGGTACCAGATATAAGTATGGGTGAAAGTTTTATCCATATGTAAGTGGATAATTAGGTAGCACTTAAAACAAATCAAGCTAAACAACAAAAAACTCAACGCACACTAAATCTGCTTTGGGCTTGTCTGTTCGATTTCCTGCTCAGATGGGCTGGTCTACTCTGCCCCTTCCTCCGACATTTCAGCTTCTGTCTGGGAGCTGCTGAACTGTTTGTGCTGCAGTGAAAGAGGACCCATTTCATTTGCCCTTGGCTTTGCAGGCTGTGATCAGTAAGGTGTTAATCACAGCCGAACTGACCCGGTGGCAGGTGGGCAGTGTGGAGCATGGCTCTATATCTAAATTTGTGAATCTGAGCACAGTTAAGATTGGGATCCATTTTAGGTGATCCCATAATTAATACAGGTAATGCTTATGTCCAGATATGTTTGCTCTTTGCTTGGGGAGCAGAGCCTGGGAGAAGGATGCAGGCTCACTTTGTGGCTCACAGATGGATACGCTGCATGTCCTTTAAAGAGTGGACTGCAAGAAAACAAGAAAGAAAAATGGAACAAGCATTTCATACCACTTATTTGGGTAAGGTCTGGATTGCGTTACACATCTGGAAGCAGCTTGCTACTCCGTGCATTTGCTAGCAATTAGCTTTTTTTCTGTAGTGCTTCTAATTTGAAGTCTTGCTATGGAGTTAGAGAAGAGTTTCTATAGAAGCAGATACAGTACTTTCTTTTGTAGCAGATCTTTTAAAGCACTCGTATTGATCCATTTGAAGGTCTATCTCCCCTAATAACTCAAATTCATTTCTTACAAAACTCACCTTCACTGAATTGCCGTTGTCAAGTTAAAAAAGGCAAATGTGAAAGGATCTCATTCTACTTCAGCTGCAGTTCTTGTTTGTTCCATCTGATGTATTTCTCTTGTCACTATGCTGCAGAACTTGTCTATCCAAGGAAGTGAGTAAACCACTGTTAATATAAGTGCTTAAAAATATTTTGTTCATGACCTTTGGAAAAGTTGAACCTAGGAGATTAAAAATAGAGAAGGAAAACTGTTTCTCTCTTTCTTACCCCCCCTCCTTCCCCAGAGATACAGAACCTTGAAACTGTGACAGTATTTATGTGTTCTCTTTCAGACTTAAAAAGTGGCAGGAAACATTTTCTGCTAGGTGTTGTAGCCAGGCTTGTAAAAAACCCAAAAGCAAGCAAAAAACCAAAAGAACAACCAAAC
>VZSR01003794.1:6113521-6215869 GCA_013398615.1 Brachypodius melanocephalos | reverse complement strand
GACCTTATCAGTCTCTACACCCACCTGCAAGGAGGTTGCAGCCAGCTGGGAATTGGTCTCTTCTCCCAGGCAACCAGTGGTAGGACAAGAGGACACAGTTTTAAGCTGCACCGGGGGAGGTTTAGGTTGGACATCAGGAAGAATTTCTTCATGGAAAGGGTGATTAGACATTAGAATGAGCTGCCCAGGGAAGTGGTGGAGTCACCACTGGTGGTGTTCAAGAAAAGACTGGATGTGGCACTCAGTGCCACAGTCTGTTTGAAAAGGTGGTGTTCGGTTATAGATTGCACTTGAGGATCTCAGAGGTCTTTTCCAGTTTAACTGATTCTGTGATTCTTTGAGTTGAGCATCATCCCTTTGAGGTAGGTCTAATGAGGGGTGATGTAGAACATACATCTCTACTGCCTTGGCCTGTGTTCGTCTGGGCTCCTCTATCCATATTACTATACATCTGGCATCCTTTCTGGAAATACTGAATGTGGTGCCAAGCCTTGTGATGGTTACATCTTGGAAAGAAACTTCTCTTAAGAGGCGAAGTGGTTTGCAACTGCACTCACCCACTGCTACACTGAGATAGTACCAATCAGTTGAGAACATCTTTACATCTTAAAATGTGCCCAAGTCTAATGACTCAGACTAGAGTAAATTTGAAGCTGCTTTTAAAGTAGGTGCTGTTGATGGAAGATGAGAGTATATAATGGGAGTATGAAATTCTCTGTTTCCTTGGGTTCAGTGCATTCACTATCAGTGAGACAGCCCCAACAAATAGACCCATCATGTCAAGAAAACCAAACTTGTTCTGGTAGAACATGTATTTCATCCTCTTTTAATCTGTCTGTGCTATTCTGTAGACTGCGATTGATTGGAACCCAGGTAGAAGAATAAAGAGGATCTCTGTTCTATTTTACTTGCAGTTGTCAAGGGCAGCATCTAAGAAAAGCAGTTAGAGTGAACAGTTTTGAATTGATATATATTTCTCTCTCTTTCTTAAGGTCAAAGGACAACCTGATGTAGAATTTTGGAAAGGGATTGTCTGCCCTAATTCTCTTTTGGAAAGAAAACTTCTATTCCTTGAATCAACTGAGCTGTGTTATTTTCATGTTTGCTTTCTAGTGCATTGTCACAAAATCTGATATTTGAAATTTCTCCATAGTACTCTGCTCATAATAAAATTTTGCCAAAAGTGCTGATCCAGATTAGCAAGAACATGACACATCCGTGAAGTATCTGACATGATAAAAATTAGTTTCAACACATGGGATCAGAGCCTTTAAGATTCAAAACTAATTAGAGACTGAATTAGCCTTGAATTACAACTGATTTTCATATCTTTTTTTTGAGATGGAAGGACAAAGTAGTAACAAGCAAAGAGATGGAGCTTTTAAAAGTTTCTCCAAGAAGGAAAATGGCTGGAATAAGATGAAGTTGACTTTGTCTTGTTTCTCTTTGAAAATACATCATGTAATTACTGCTCTTGAAACTTAGCTTTGGTTTTCTCTGTGTTACAGGAATGAAAAATACTATTAAATTATAATTGTTGATGAGCAGAAGATAACACTTATTTGTCTAAATTGTTTCATGGAGCTTACTGACACTGCACAATAATGCAGTTGTCCTTGAACCACTGTGTGCCACTGTACATTTACAAATTTTATTTACAAATACAAAGTGTGTACATATACTGTATTTTTAGATGTCTTGAGGCATGTATTCAGGTGTTTCAGTTACAGGCTTCAGAACTGGGCAAAAGTTTATTAGTTATACCTTTAATAAGATTTACTGTGAGACGAAATGAGCAAAGCTTATCCTAAAACTGCTTAGAATAATTGAGTTGGTTGATTGTGGAAGAAACTTCTCACAGATTGCAGTCTTCATGTTGGGCGGGAAGAGCAAAGTCAGTATTGTCTTAGAGCCATTTGCTTTGAGGTAAATCCTCAATCTCACATCTTCGGGAAGTGTGTTCTTCCCTTCTAAAGTATTTGTGTGTTAAATCAATAAGAGGCACTTGGTGAATGTTGATGGTAGCCTCTAAAAAGAGAAAGCAGAGTGTTTTGTACTCTAAAAACTCAGTGTGTAGAAAAAGCTAGAGTGTATTCAGGTCTGTTTTGTGTGACTGTTAATTCAGCCAGTTTTGAGTTAAATTTTAAGTCTGTTTCAGCTTAAGTTCAGTCAAGCACATGTTAAATTTGTCCTTACTCAGAAAAGTGCTTACATTGACCATATGCTTAAATATCATCAGCTGCTGAATTAATCTCTGAAAAACCTCAGGTGTTCTGCTGGCTTGCTTTTATTGCAGCCTCAGAGCCTCCTAACAGGAAGTGGGTATAGGAGTATCTTTGGTGCCATAGGAATTTTAGGAGTAAAGCAAGAATTTGTAAATATATCATACTGTCTCATTTTGGGCTTGAGGGAAACCAGTGAACTTGGTTTGTGGCTCTGCATTCTTCGTGTAGTGACATAACTGCTGGTGAAAATATCAGAGCACTGTACAATTTAAAATGGAAGTTTTAAGAAGCCCTATAAAAATCTGTTCTTTCTTTCTAAAGGTGTCACTTGCTATAATTTGTCTCAAATATTTTTTCAGCTGTATTTTTGGAAGATCCAAAGGTTTACATAGTAATTGGAAGTTCTTTCTAAATTTGTTGCATTTTTAAAAACATGCAGTGCATTTCACACTGCAAATGCTTTGTTTTTCTCTGATCTGTGCAAGTTCTACATGTTAGTAATAACTTATATTCATATTTTTAACTTGACACAGTTTTACCTTGAAGCTTAAGAGAAAAGAAAGGAAGCTAGAATATTAATTTTATTAGCTTAGCCAAATATAAGATTAAGGTACAGAAAGCTAAGTACAAACAGCTGCTGATTAGGACAAGGGGTACTTGGTGTGTGGTGTTGTTTTGATATTAAACTTAGAAAATGCGTTGATGAATATCTTGGCTAAGATTAATTTATATAACTTGTAACTTGGAGAGGGCTTGAGATTTATGTCAAATAAATATTGATGGTTTGTAACTGAGTTTGTTGTGCAGATAAATGCCATCTGACTATTAGTGTCAAGCTTGGTTTAACCTCCAGAGATAAGTTTTTTTGAGAGAAACATACAGCAAAAGCTCTCTGGCAAAAAGTCAAGAATTGAAATCTGGTGGTCTACTTACAAATGGTACTTAAAAAAGATGGACAGTATGGGGTGGGGGGATTTTATTTGTTCGAGTTGGGCTTTTTTTAAAAATTTAATATATATATATGTAATTATTTACCGGTTGTTCCACCCAGCAAAGCATTTCAGAATGAAATGAATGCTTAATTTTCATCTGTCCCTTAATTTCAGGGTATACCATTGTAGCAAAACACTTTTCCTGGATTCTTTATCCAGAGTCATCTGAAATCATACATAGTCGTTCTGCTTGAATAAGCTAGCTTCACTTGGAACTCACAACCTGCTCACTAGTGCTTAAGTGCTGTACCGTGAGAATCACAGAAGTTTCTGTGAGACCTTAAAAATCCTTTGAAAAGTATTTTTTAAAATGTTACCATGCTCACTTGAATTTACGCCAGGGACAAAGGCCTATATTAAAGAGGGTGCAGGGATCACACAGGTGATAAACAAGGAAGTTTATTCTGAAGCACCCTTCTTTGTCCTGCAAGATCTGCTGCTGCTTTCTGCCCTCCTTAGCCCTGATTCAGTTACACAATTTTGTGGATCTGCTCTCAGGAAAAGCTAAGAAGCAGTGGCGGTTACCCGAGTTGTGGGTTATGTGCATCAAAATGCGTTATTTACATCCAGGAGGTGATTGCATTCTGTCTGGGAGGGTGCAGTAGCACTGGATTCTGAGGTTGCCTCGTGCCATTAGCAGCGCACACAGGCGCACTGTGATGAAAGCCGTACACAGGACAACGAGGCGTGCGTGTCCTTCTGTCACCGACTGCTGGGGCGGCTCACAAGTTGTCGTGATTTAGTCTCTGCTTCTCTTCTGTGCCTCTCTTGCAGAAGGTTGAAATCTCTTCAAGGAAATCACAGTTGCTTGATAGGTTAGGGAATACTGTGAGTCGAGGCATTCGTAAAATAAGCATGCAACCTGCTTTCATTCAATGGTAACTCACCTTTTTCGGAAAGTGTTTTTAGATTTGACCATTAGATTAACATTTAAGTGTCTGTCGCCCTTGGTTTTGCATGTTTTACTTTCCCTTCTGATGTTTTCATATGGCTTCTGATGTTTATAGAACTCGAAGTTGCGTTCTCACACTTTCTCTTGTAAACAATGAGATGTTTTCCATTTTTCCAGGAGGAATTCTTGAGTGATGGTGGTTTTCACCAAAGAGATTGAAGAGGTTTGACCAATCTCTTGTGATTTTGTACAGTTGTATATATTGGAGTCAAAAATTTGAAATAAAGAGATCAGAGAACATTCCTGCTGACCTCGGCCTTGCCCTGCCTCATCCTTTTGTGTCTTACTGCAACAAGTATCTGTGTACTCAACTATGTCACCAGAGTTTCCTTATGTGGAAAAGAAAGCTCATTTTCATCGCCAGCTACTAAACAGTTTTTAATAAAAGCATTTCTCAGGAACATAAGGTTTTTTACCATTTGAATGCAAAATGCTTTAGACTAGCAGTGAGGAGATACTAGAATTGGGGAAGCATGACAAAAGTTCGAAGTACTTATTTATTATTAGGTTTACATTTTCAAAATTCTAAATTCTGAAATCAGTGTTGTAGGTTGCTAGTCCAGTTAACCTTTTGACTGCTCATTTTTCTGGTTGTGTGGCTATGGAGAAGCTGAGTTTTGGTTTTTTTGCATTCTTGCAGTAAGATGCTGATATTGTTATGAGCTTGGTTTTTCTTTGTCATATGTGAAGATCTTAGATTAAAAAGAGCAAACAACTGATCTACATGTCAATTTTTTAGTGTTTTCTTCTAGTGGAAGGGAAGGACCTAGAAGTTGCAAGAAAGAATCCATTTCCTTTATTTTAACTGACCTAATGTTTGCAGAATGTAGTTAGGAACTCTTGATTGCTGTAATTACATACAATAACAAAACTAAAGTCTTTTGGAGAAACCTAAGGCAATTTCCAGTGGTGTTTGTGGATGGATTAATTATTTTAATACATTTGGAGTAATGCCTTCTAGCTCTTATTTTCCCCCCTTCAGCATTACAGAAAACAGAAAACTTTCCTTGCAAAGGACTTAATTGGTTGTAATTTGTTGGCTAGATAGAAGCTGTCAGGAAATGGACAACACAGCTCTGTTGGATACAAGTTGTGTGTGGTTTTGATTTATTTAGCCACTTTGGGCTTTCTCCCAGGGTGTTGCTGACGTTTCAACTTCTGAAAATTTGATCAAGGACCATCTTGTATCTGACTTCAAAATAATATTAGTAATAAAAAGGGTGGAGCAAGACCACTGCTCCTAGAGCATTGAACACAGCTTTAGCAATGTGATCCTTCAGAGAGCTGGAGTTAGAGGGAGAAGAGGTAGTGTACAGGCCTCAAAACTGATGGATTAATGAACAGCTGTTAGCATTTGGAGGGCTGGGAGCTGGCATAAATTAAAAACGCTGTTGACTTTCTATTGCTAAATTATTACTTCTAGAAATTTCCATTGCAAGTTCCCTTTTTATTGTTTCTCCATTCCAGAACAAAAACTTAAATTGCTGATAACTCATTTACTCAATAGTGGTTTTACAGGCTGACATTGGTATTGTTAAAATGAGTGAAAAGACCTTTTTTTTTTTTCCCTCATTCCTTTTATTTCAACCATTGGAGCCAACATACTGGAATATGCATACATTTAGGGTCACTGTATTCATAATGTGATGACACCTGTTGCATCTTATTAAATCTGTACATTTCTGTGCTTTTCACCACTGTTTGGGTTCTTTGGCCTGTAGTCTTTAACCTTGGATTTTGTGGTTGAAGTCCTTAAGAAACGGCCAAATACAAAACTACAACACGAAAAAATAACAGCTGTGTGACAATAAAAAATATAGCAATAGGAGGAGGATGCCAGCTTGAAGCAGTGTGCCTTGTCAGTAATTTGAGTACTCTCTTAAATAAGGTCATTTTAAGGTAAAAGTAACATGTTCTGCTAGAACTGGAGGCTGAGGACCTATGGGAGATTAAAAAAAAAAAAAAAAAAGTTAAAGCATAGGTGTCAGTAAAATTTGTCTTGTGATAGAAACATAGAAACAAAACTTGACTTCATTAACTGTAGAATTGTTGTATCTCCATAAAGCAGATTGGCAATGTCCTGTCAGTTTTTGGAAGAAAAAGCTGCCTGAGTTTTGCAGGCTCCAGTTGAAACTTTTATCCATTTTAGTTATCTGCGAGTCTACTTGTTTGAACCCCCCAAGCAAAACTATATCCACATTTGCCAGAACGTTCTTGTGCCATTCAGGCAGGTCCATACAAGTCCCTGCAACTCTTGCTTTTTTGGCAGAGTTTTGGTTGTAGTTCAGGTAATTGCACAGTAAACTCAAAAAGAAACTTGAATGTGTGAACGAACCCATTTGTACCTTCAAAGAAAAAGAAGAGCTGGTGTAACCCGAATTTGGCCCAGCTCCAGGCATTACCTGCTGCTCATCACTCTAACCTGTGTGTAGCAGCTCCTTTCCTATCTTCTCATGAGGTTAAACTTGTATCATCAGAGGAATGTGTTGGCATTTGAGATCAGAAGGCTTCCAGAGACTTCTTTGGCAGAGCTGCTGGCATGAAAAGGCTCATGGTCTGTGTCTAGAGGGCAGCCAGTTTAAATGTGGGTACAGGGATTGAAACTGCTTTGTTTGCATTTTTTCCATCATTGCTGATCTAGAAGTTAATTTATTTGGTGTTTTGGGAAGATAAATCTGATGGGAGAATGGGCTCTGTGCAGACAAGGGTCATGAAAATGCTGAGGACATGCATGGATGGCTTTGACAAAAGGGCCAAAGTGTAGACAAGCTGCTGTTGTGAGACAGCAGCGTTGCACTTGTGGAAGCAAACACAGCCTTTCCCAGCACTTGTGAGTGGTGAATAAAGCTAAAGAGCTGGAGAGTGGGGCTGCCTTCCGAGAAATGATTGGCAGGGCTGGAAGATAACTCATTACAGAATCAGCAGAAGACTGGGAAACATTCGTTTATGCCAATTCAAATTGCTCTGGTCTCTAGAGACTTGGCAGTGTGATTCACTACTATGAAATATTCAGCTTTTAATCATCATTGCCTAGTGCAAAAACTGTAACTTGGTCATTTCTAAAATGTTACACTCTTATTCTGGATAAACAAATGTGAATTTATACAGCAAATGCACATAAATAGGTACAAAGAATAGCTGTATATTAAACTTCTAAAAACATGAATGTATCTATAATGTATATTTACTTGTTTATTTATATTTACTTGTTTGCAGTCTTAAAAGGGCTGTGGAAGAAATTATTTTTCTGCCGGAAACAATTTGTGTATGTTTTGGTGAATGAAGAGTAAGGCACAGAACTGAGCATTGGGTGCTGGCAGATTAGCAGTGGCTCAGCACAGAGCATTTTTCACAGTAACTTAAATACATGTCTGAATTGTTCTTAAAGCTTTACTTAAAATACAAAAAATCCAGGTTTTTCCAGTGTGTCAAGCTCTGCAGAGTCTGAAGGCGAATTTCTGGGAAAAATGGTATTTTTGTTTCAGATTTGCCCAGCTGTTCCTCATTGCCAGACTTACTGCTGCAGATCAGTCCACAGCTACAAGTCACTCCTTTACTTCAGCTGTTTTCTAGGAATCCCAAACCCTAGTACTTTTCCTTCTGGTTTTGGCTACTCTTAAAGCTTGAGGTCATTATGCTTCCTGTTATCCAAGCAAGCTGTCCCCTGATAAACACAGACAAGCCATTCTGTTCTACCAGATCCTTGCATTGTCTGGTTTCTGCCCTGTTGTCCAAGTGTGTGTGGCACTCCTGGAAACACTGTGTTCCCAACTCCCCCCCTCCACCTAGTCCACATGGCTTGCCTGCTAATTTATTCTCTTTGAATGTAGGTTTGGTCATTTTCATACAGCCATGCCAAGGATTACTGAGTAATTGCAGTGGGATTTGGAATGACCGTATAATGGAGGGGAAAACAGATTTGTGTACTTTGTGCTTTTTAAATCCAGATGAGCAAGGGCTCACAGGTTTGTTAAAACACAACTTGAATACTGGACTTTAACAGCTGCCAAAAGCCCTCTGGTTTGCTTTTGATGATCTGAAGTCTTCTGTTTTAATGTGCTATCAGAGGAAGTAGAAGTGCATGAAACGTGGACTTTAACTGAACAGAAGGGGCATTTGAAAACCTAGCCTAAATCCCTTTTGTGAGGGTTTTTTGTTTGGGTGGTGTTTGTTTGTTTGTTTTGTTTTCCTAAGGATCCAAAGGTGCTGGGGTTTTTATAAGTTCTTATTAAAGTTTTGACACTCAGCTTTCCCCATGAATACTGTCATAGCTATGTAATTAATATCTCTTAATAATTCCTCCTGAAATATATGAATTATAGGAAAAAGCAAAATTCCTGAAATTGTGTTTGTGAAGATGGTCTGTGTTTTGCTCTAAAATGTATTGCTCTTATTCCCTGGTCCCCTGTGCTCATTTTAAAGTTTTTTTCTGCACAGCTCAAGTGCAAAGTAATAAATAGATGATATTAGACCCAAGTTGTATGAATGTATTTTTCTTCTCAGAATTTCACTGAAAAGGTGAGCCTTTGTGTTTTGGCATTTGGAAAGAAGCATGGGGTATATTTTGAACCCCAGGTAAAATTCATTTTTCAGAATTGCACTGGCTGAGGTTTCTGTGTTGGATCATAAGGCCTCAGAGCCCTGCTTGCTGCAGCAGGAAGGATCCAGATTCTGTCTGATTTTTCTTACAAGGCTTCAAGCTTGCTGATTAATATTGATTGCTGAAGGAACTGGCCACTTGACTAGACGCTGAATCAAATAATCCCCTCAGTTCTTGCTTTGCAAATCCATTGTCATGGAACAAGTTGCTGAGAAGATTTGCATGCTTGCCACAGTGTGATGGGAAATCCTCTCACTGTCCAACTCATAAAAATTGCACCTTTTCTCTACTTCTTAACATTCTATTGACAAGTAATATTTGTGCATAAATTTGAGTAATAGTTTGTAGTTACATCTAATACAATAACAAGAAAAGGCCAGATTTTGATACATCTAAGTGATATACAGGGAGATTGAGCCTTCTAAATCACATAGGTAGTGTTGAAAAATTTCCCCACCTCTTTCTATCTAAACATTCTCTACTAATTCTGCTCTTGACACACAGCATAAACAGAGGACCTGTAGCTAATGAAGCTTTTAAATTTTGTGTTCTAAACTGGTCTCCAAGGTGTTGGTAACAAACCCATCAACTGTTCCTGTCCCACCTGCTCAAGACCTTTGTGGTAGTGTGGGATGCTGCATGACACATACACGGGGATGCTGGCTGGGGAAGCAGGGAGCAGGGTGGTACCATTGAAAATAGCCAGGATTTTGTGTGCAAGTTTCAGGGAAATGCAGTGTTTCTGGTGTGTGTTACTTGAAATTCTTAGAATATAAACTGCAGCTGATAATTTCTAAGACATTACTGCTGACGTGTGAAAGTAGGCATCAACCCAATGGGAGATGCAGGATTGGCCATGTACACCTTGATTTTGCTAACTGGCTTGTACAGAGCCCAGGGAAGTCAAGTGATTCCTACTTTGGTGCTGTTTGCAGACTTGGAGCCTCTGGCTGAAAGATGGTTGGTGGTTACCTGTTGGTCATTTTGGGGTCTGGCTGCTCTGTCAATTACCTCTTTCCTCAATCCTGAATGTCCTCTCTTGACTACTGAATTTTTGTTATTGTTCACAGAAGAACTTCAGCTGAAGCCTTCTTACAGGAATTCTAGTTCTTTCATTTCGCATTAGCTATAACTGCAATTATTATGAAAATACTTTCTTATGTTGATAACTTCAGATAATGAGTTAGTAAATACGTCTTGCTCAACTTCTATTCCATTTGAAAGTATTATTTGATGAGAGAAGGAAATAATTCACATGGGAAATACAAGCTGTGGAAAAGCCTCTGATCTTGGGGCACAAGGAATATATAGTATTAAGTCATGAATTGTATCATACTGTATCAGGCATCCATATACTGCAGCTATATTTTTGTTTTAGGAACATCAGAATTGTCACTAATAAGAGTTTCATTAAGGAGATTATCCTTATAAAGGATCCTTTGGAGACAGTTGTTTTGCCCCTCTGCTTTGGTTGCTGATTAAATTCTTGAGGCTGAATTTCTTGTAATGAGAAATTAGCTCTTGGATGAATTTCCAGAGGAAAAGTATTGACTAAGGGCTATTTGTGACCATCTGAGCTTCAGGACAAGGAAATGTGCTAGAGGTAGAAAATAAAGCCTGCTATATATGCACACCCAGATCATGGTTCACTGATTTTTTTTTTTCTCCTCTGGGAGATTAATACTCAGTCTCATCCATTGACCACTGATAGCAGAAGTCTGTGACAAAGGAAAGAAACATCAGAACTTGTGAACAGAGTATGAGAATTCATTTTATTAAGATGCAAAGAAAATATCAGAAGTAGTTTAAATGTAGGTTATTGTTACAAAATAATAGGAAATACTAATGTAATAAATACCTGAAAACATGTGTACTGTGCATAATAATAATAATAATGATGTTCTTAGCACTGTCTTTCAACAGGAGACATGAAAAAGTTCCAACTAACAGGGGAATATGTTCCATATTTGAGGTCTCTGAACTTTTGGGTGCGTTATCCGAACCCTTGGGGTCATTAGGAAACCTTTTGAAAATTATTGCAATTACTTTCCTAGCAAGGGTGGCAAGTCATTACCCACCACTGATGCTCTGTTACCTTCCACTCTGTGCTGGATCAGGGAGGAGTAGATGACCAAGCACCCGAAGCAGAACTGGTTCTCTCTTAATGATTTTGCAAGCCTGGAGCTAATGCATTTGGTTTAAAGAGCTTTTCTGTCCTGCATATGCAGTGCATTGAAACCATGGTGCCACTGCACAGGTCTTTACTGGTAGCAATATGTTTGCCAAATGATCTCTGCATATTGATAGTGAATTTTCTCTGTTGTGTGTGTAACTTTCCCCGAGGTGGTGTGAAACTGGATCACCAAAATGATTTATGAAATGGAATCCTGTTTGAAGGCTCATACTAGTGGTAGTTTGACAGTTGTTTGGCTTTGTTATTTTAAATGACTTTTATCGTGGAATCAGTTTATTGAAACAAAGAGGGGCGGGTGGTGAGTATGCACAGAGACTGCTGTATCAAACCCAGCTATCCAATACAGGCCCTGTCTCTGCAACTGTTGGAACTCAAATAGTTAAGCCTTGGGTGTGGATCTGAGATGGTTCAGTTAAACATGCAATTCTATACTAAAGATATATTTCTCTTCTCTGATAACGTATTCCTTACAAATAGTAGGGGATATTGAAAGGCTTTAACTGTTGGTTCAGAGTTGTTTTTCCTTAGACTTAGCTGCAGTTGTCGTGAGACTTCTGTTTGGGGATTTGAGTTTATTTTGTAGCCTTTGCTTATGTTGTCATATACAAGCCTTGCATTGGTTAGGAAGGGGAAATGCTAAGGAACTGTGTGCTTCCAACACATCTTTTAGCTAGAGATCCAGATTGTGGCTTCAAAGTAAAAATTCCAGATACTTCATTGGAAGGCTAATGTGCTTTACAGAACAGACAAAATTTAATAGCACTTACAGCTGCTTGAAATGAACATTCTCAGTGGGGTGTAGGGAGGAAATAGGAACATGAGTGGTCTAAAAAAAAATTACATACTTTAAAAAAATAAAGGGAAAGGTTTGGCAAGAAGGATGTGTTACAAGCAGTGAATACTTTGGCACACACACTAACACCCACCTAAACCAGACCCTTTTCCTTGTCTCACCTCAGAGGCTGTGGTAGTGGGGAGGGGGCATCAAAGCTGGATGCTCAGCCTGTGCCTCCTTCAGCTTCATGCAGGCAGCTGTGGAGCTGGCCCAAGCACCTCCTGTCAATGATTTCCATTTCCCTTGTCTTGGCAGGTAGCATGATGGTACACTGCTTATGGCCTGAAGGATAAGTGGGCATCTCTCTGATCTTGATACTGGTTCCCCGAGCAGTGTGAAAGCTGCTGGTGGTTGTGTGCTGCATTAATAATACTAATGGGCTATTACTCTTACAGTTCTGTATATAGATAAGGATGCATAAGATATTGAAATTTATTGTGAATTACTTAGTTTGTTGATATATGATGAAATCAATTCAGTGGTGTAATAGCTTTCATAGTATTACTTTAAATACTGTGCTACCTTCCCTGGGACTCAGTGTAATGAGACGTGTGTCTTAATTGACTTATTTTTTTTAACATGATGTAGATTTGCACTAATGATGGTTGGAAATAAATATTTTTGTATTTTATAACATAGTTGCCTGTAAACAATCAGGCTAGAGAATGTTTTCCAGTGACTGCAGCTTTTCCTGGCTGCTTTTGTATCAACATTTGGCATTATCTAGTTGCTCGACTCAGTACATTCTTGAATCGTTTTCAGGAAAAAATACTAACCTCCGTAGGACTTAGATTTTGGTTGCAGACAATGATTCTTTTTGTACTTTTTCCTAATCTCTAACATCCAATTTTTTTTTTCTGTGTGGACAGAAATGTTTTTTTGAAGGGATTGAAGCCATCACTGGGAGTGGAACACTTGGATTATGACGAGTTTTTCCTGCTAGTAGTTTTTAAGTGGGCTCTGGGTGTGGGCACACATTTCTCAAGCAGTCCTCCCCATTGTGTTTAGCTTTTGCATGTGTCTGCACTTTGCTTCAGAGCTATTATTACAGCTCATTTAAACAGACACAAGGTAGTTTAAAACAAATTAATTTGGGTTCCAGTAGCAGGCCTGCTGCAGGGCTAAGGTTTTACTGTCTGAATATCTAGCCAGAGCCTGGGTTTGTGTGTTTTGCATTGATATTTTTATGGCTATGGCTCACCTACAACTGCTGCTGTAGAGGTATGTCAGGTCACTCCTTGCATGCTGCAATCATACCTGACTTGTCGCTGTGGATTGTGTTCTCTCCTTGTTGCATTTTAAAGCAGTGAATTTCAATAAATTGCCAGGGATGAAAGGTAAGAGAGCAGCTCTTGTAGGACAGGTTTTCACTCCCTGCATAAAATGGACAAAAAATGGGATGTTGATGAAAATCTCTTCTCTGGTAGCTGGCCCATTGCAGCCAGGCAAGGTGCCACAAACTGGCATCTATCTGCAGATTCCCCATATTGACATGAGTCATTGGGCCCTGCTGAAAGCATCAGGTCTGGTTATAACTTGCCCCAGTAAAGGTTCATAATAGCTTCAAGAGACTGCCCCAGTCTCTGCCATTTTTCTGAGCTCAGGCTGTCCGTGTCACAGGTTGGTGTTTTCTGTCCATGATCGGTTTTACTGGCTCACAAGCTGGTGAGCAGCTTGGGGTGAAATCTTCCTCTTGCTCAAGTTGCTGAATGCTTTACTATTCACCTCGGTGCTCCTTGTTTTCCCCATATGCCATTGAATTAGCAAATATTTCAAATAGGGATCAAATTTGCAAAGCCAGGTGTGGAGGTGATTGATGACGTTGTTACTGGCCCTTACAGGGGACGTGGATGGGCTTTGGTGCCTCAAATTGCTGCTCCCTCCTATTGCTACCTGTTTACTGCGAAAGAAAGACAGAAGCCTCCTTTCAACCATTCTGCTTCATGTTTTAGCCTCTCTCCTGCTGCCAAGAATATTTTTACTCTGCATCAAGAGAAAATGAATTCATGCCTTCAGGATTTGTACTCTTTGCTCTGTGCTATATGATAGCAACCCAGTGAGATGTGCAAGTGGAAACTGCATTAATGATTGATAAAAGCTGAGAGCTGTTTAAATTTTTTTTTTCCTGTTTAATGACTATCAATAATTTAATGCATTTACTGTATGTTTTTAAGAAATAACACCCATATTACAGGCTTGGGTTTAATAGGCTAAATGATTCAAACTTCAAAAAAAACACCTGTTTCCAACATGAAGTGTATCTTCTTTTTAATTAAGGATAAGATAGAAAAATACAGGGAGCAGCAGTGGTTGCCACTCCATCAGGCAGCTGCAGCAGGATGCTGCTTTCCCAGATGTGCACCTGGCTCTCCTGTCCCTTATGTCCTAGGTCCTGGGTCCCACTCCACCAGTTATTTAAGCTGGTTTGTCAGCATCCTGTCACCTAATCACTTGGGGAAAGTTGAGGGGCAAGGCTTTTAGACAAAGATATTTCTTCCTTCTAGATCTAGAAGGGAGAAATAAATGTTTGACAAAATTATTCCCACCCTGTTTCTTTGGAAGGGATTAAATTTTTCAAGTGATGAGCTTCTCTCATTGTGCTTGGGTGCACTGAGTTTGGTCCTTGAGGCTTTGCATATAAAATATGGGGTATAAATCTTACTTGTGCTCAGTATATACCTTTTTAGGCAATAATTTTTTCATTCTTGGTGGCGTCATTGCAGTTAGATGGCAGGTAAATGTCATACAGAGGTTGGTAGGCTTTAAATAGGCACCTTACCTGCATGCATCCATGTGATTAGTGCTTCTGAAAGCCCAGATTTTTCACATGGGCAAACGTCATTTTGGGAAGAACTTTTTTCGGGATCCAAGGAAAGCGGGTGGGAAAATACAGATAGCTGTAACATTAAAGCCATAGGAAACAATTGCGTGAACACCTCTGTATAAAGATATAGAAATAAAATGCATTTGGCATTTGAATTAAAGATTCTTCAAATTAATAAAAATTACATTGCTAGTTTAGGAAGTATATTTCATGTAAGTAAAATCTAGTCTTTTATTTAGACATCTGTTGGTGGTGGATCCCATGAGTTCACTAAGGCAAATGAAAGGAAAATTTATTTAGAAGATCTGTGTTTTCATTGACTCTTACCGCAGCTTTGTCTGTCCTTCTGCAACTATGTTTTGGTTACTTTTTCTTTGCTTTCTGTAATAGATACTTGAGAAGAGCTTTAAGAAGAGCTTCCTGTCTTTGTGCAGATACAGTTCTGGGAAAATATTATTTATGTTTGAAGAAGCTTCTTTCTTCACAAATATCTCTAGTACAGGTGTTTGTGGTGGAAGGCTTACCCTGTTGTATCTATGAGACATGTGCACACACACACATATGCATGGATAAGAGGGATATGCTTTTAATTCATACTAAAAGAAATGAGAATTTGCTAATTTCTAGCTTGTTCTCTTTATGTTGCTGTAAGTAAACGTTATATTGTGTTTTCATGGGATGTTACGTGAAATGAAGGTGTAACATGAAATGAAAGGTGGAAACGTTCAATCTGTTTCATACTGATTCTGTGCCACTTGTAGATACTAGAAAATAGCTTGGAGAAAGAACCTGATTCAGAAGCAGGAGAGATTCCTGGCTTCAAAACCCAAGGCTGAGAGTTTTTGTTCAGTTTCATCATGCTATTTAAGAGTGGGTATTTTAATCTTCCTTTTTTCTTAGCTTGCTTGTTTGTTTTTTTGCAGTAAGAAATGGAGACTGCTACTTCCCTCAATAGATGTTAAGGAAATAGTTGTTTTATTAGCTCTCCTAGATCAAAAGGTTGAAAATCAACAGGAAAAAAAAAAAAGAAAAGAACTTTTTACTGTGATATAAACTTGACCTGTATCTATTAGTGCACTCTGAATGTACATAGAATTCACCTGGAGAAAAGTAGCTGTTAGTTAAATGTAGATTGAAGAACCTTGAGAACACTTTTTGGTTTTCTCTGTAATTTTAAGAGGTGTTGATGATGATGCCCACTTTGGTTTAAACCCTGACTTTAAACCCTCATGTTATGGACAAAGTTTGGGGAGGGTTCTGTTGCATACAGCAGTGCTCTGATCTAATTCCTCAGTGTCATGAACTTAATAGCCATCACAGAGCTAGAAAATGCAATAAAACCAGAAAATCACCCAGGTTGGTTGTGTAAAATGGGGGCTTCTGTTGCCACAGGAATTCCTCTAAGAGCTGACGGGGGCTCCATGTAGGGGTCAGACATGATAAGGTTCAGCAAGTTCTTCTCCAGTCACACAGTGCAAATTGGAAGTAATTTTTTTCTGAATATAAAAAGTCTTTGGATCACTTAAGACCTAGAACCTGCAAATGTCCTGCAGGATTTTTTGCATTTTTATAGGAAGCGTGCAACATTTGGGTAATGCCTGAAAAAAACCACTACCTTTGTTACACAGCAGAAAGAATGAACCTGGCATCATCATTCAGAAAAGATCAGTCAAAATCACATTCCAGTATCCCTGCTCCACGTGTAGATCTCCAGCTCAGGTACTGTCCAGAATGGGCATGCATCATGTGAGATTTAATGAGAACCCGGACCTAGCTGGAATAATTGAGGATTATTTTTATTAAGCTTGATGTAGGGAAGCTACTCCGCTAAAATCATTGCAGGAGTTGACTCACACACCATCTTGAGGGTGTTTGACTCAACATATGCCTAGTCATTTATCTAATGTTGATGTCAACCATTTGTTGGGTTTTGATACAGTGTTTCCCAGTTTTCTGTGTGTTTCCTTCTCCTAGTGGCTGTATACCCAAAACATTTTGACATCTTTTTCATACAAATTATCTCTGGCCCTGCCAGAAATTTAGTCAATTCTTTTCGTATTGTAAGTCACTTTGTGAGGTTCCTCCACTTAGAATTTGACTTTCAGGTAATGCATTATTTCACTTTGTTTTTTTTTCTTGCCTGAGAATTTGAGAACAGACCAATCTCACCTTCTTTGGAGCAAGTGATGTTGAGTCAAACCTATGTCTCTAAATGGTGCTTGAGACAAATTTCTTTCTCCCTGAAAATGTTAAAAAACTTCATTTTTTTGCACTCAGACTTCTTTTTTGCCACCTCTTGATTTTGTGTTTTGTTTAAAAACATTCTTTCTTCAAATCTTCCATGTCTGCTTTAAATGATTTCTCCTACTAGTAATAGGATGGAAGTGCAAAAATTTTAAGCACTTTAAATATAACCAACCAGTATTTCAATTCTTAACAGATTTTACTGGAGATCTGGGGGGTTGGGGGTGTATTTCTGAGTAGGGAGAAAAATGCTGTCAAAAGCATTCTTTTGAATTGATAATGAAAAAGAAAAGCAAACGATTCATTTGATTTAGGGATACAAAACTAGTGTATGTTTGAGGGGGTGATACAATTTCTTTTTTTTTTTTTCCTTGCATTTCGCAACCTGATCTGTGCTGAGCTGCTCAGTAAGTATTGATTTGCACATAGCCTCGGGATGTACACGTGTCAGGAGCAATTCTCTAAGGGTCATTTCTTCTCCCGTCCCCACAATGGGGACTGTAGCACTGTTTCCCCTTAAAAAAAACAAAAACAAAAAAAACCCTAAACCCCCCAACAAAACAAAGCAAAAAAAAAACCCAAACCAAAAAACAAAAAAATTCAAAACCAAAAAAAACCCGACAACCAAAAAAACAAACAAACAAACAAAAAACCCCCAAAATCAAAAAAAACCCAAAAACAAACCAAACCTCCCCCCCCAAAACCCGACAAAACAACCCGATTTGAGTTCTCCAGGTTTCAGCTTAAGTTGCTTTGCATCAGTTAGTACAAGATGGTGAAAGCCGACAGAAAGCAGAAATGCAGCTGATGAGGGGTGTAAGACATTGAGAAAGTGAAATTAAACACTGTGGGAAGGTTTGCCTCTAGGCAGAAGGTTGAGGAGGCAGGTTTTTGAGTGGTTACATTTTTGTGTCAGGATCCATTCTTTCTCATTGTCAGATTATTGCTGCCTATTTATGGGTGCACATAACAAGGCAGAAGAGGTTTTGAATCACTTGAGCTTGTTCTTTCTCTCCTTGGTGCACATTTTCTGCGTGTTGCCTTCTGTGATCTTTATTTAGTTTTTCATTGTTTATTTACACTGCCACTGTTACTTCATGAATTCTTTAAATCATTGCCTATCTAGAGGGGAATCTGGACAGAATTACTCTTGCAGCTTTAAGTCTTGCTGACAGGAGGAGAGAAAAAGAGAGCTTTTGTCCCCTAGAGAAATGCAGGAACTGTGGCCATTTAGAATTGGACAGACATGGTGGCTTTGAGGGAGATGCTGAGATAGAAATGCTGCCTTTTATGTTGTTTCCTATCTGTTGGGGTCCCTTATTTAAAATCTCTTCCAGGAGGCTAGGATCTGTATGCTGTTAGCAGATGGGTTAATTGTTGTTTTGGGGGATGGCAGGAGTGTGTGTGGAAACGTAAGGTAACACTGACTTTTTTCCTTATTTTGAGAACTTGTGTTCAGATTTTCCATGGGACAGAAAAGGGGAGAGTTTTTCTGCATGAATATAAACCAACAAAGTGTGATGGAGAACAGACTGGACGTGTTTCCCTTTGCTCATTCCCCGTGGAAAACCTTGATTGCCATTTCCTCAAAGATGTTAATGTCTTGCATGCACACTTTAAAATAATTTTCCACTTGATTTTCCTGCCTTTCATCAGAGGCAGGTACTGGAGGTAGGGAGGGGCCCATTAAATCTCTGTGTCTGTAAGTTTCTTTAAAGTCATGTTAGGAATAGGGCAGAGAGAGAAAAATGGTCTGAGGTGAGGAATTGTGGTTTTATGGGAGTGAAGCTTGATTTCTAGGTGGTACCTTTAGTCGAAAGGGTTTTTACATCCCTTTCCCTTCATTCTGTTTAAAAAAAACCCCACACAAATACTTACTCTTCCTGTTACTGAAAGATTTGACATAGCTGGAATAGATTGTCTTAAGAAAAAGAGAAGTTCTCTTAAAAAGAAGCAGAACTTACGATTAGTTGCAAATACCTCATAATTGTAGGTATGATCCTCTCAGAGCAGAGAACATAAGCACTTGAATGTCAGTATATACCTGTATGTTCAGTATGCATGTTGGAATTTGCCTTTTGCCAACTATTTTGATAGTAAATGTGGCTCATTTGAATTTTTACAGAAGTGGGTGTGAGCTTGGCTGACACATGTTTACTTAATAGAATAAGTGCTCGAGAATATTTTTGAATCTGACTTTAACCCATTCTAGTATGGGACTTTTTCCCATTCTGACACGAATCTCTTTGCTTTTCTTAGCAGTGGTTGACTTGACATTCATCTTCCCTATTTTGATAAAGTGACAATGGAGAAAATACAGGACACCCTAAATTGGCATTTTAGAACTGCAGAAGAAGTGGCACAATAGCTCTGCCAAGCAGGAGTTGTAATCGGTAGCCTCTTCGAAAATCATGAAAGCTAATGCTTATTTCCTTTTTTCTATTTTTTTTTCTCCTCCCCTCAGGAAATACTGTTGTGCTGAGGAAGAAAACAGCTCCCTCCTCCCCTTTTTTTTTTTTTTTTTTTTTTTTTTTTCCCCCTTCCCCTCCTTTCTTCTTCCTGCCTGATTCAGAAGCTCCAGGAATGTGCTAATTGGCGGCGGCCTCTTCAGAAAGGTAAGGGGTAATTGTTATCTGCTTTTCAAGGTGTCTTGCCTGCTCTGCTCCTTCTGGAAGGGCAGGTGACGGCAGAAGAAGTTTGTCTGCGTGAAGTTTAGCCAAGCTTCTGGTTCGTGTGGGTTGCCTTTCTAATACTGGAATGCAAAGAGAAGCTTTGTGCACTTCTTGCTCTACTACTTAGTGTAGGGTACTGTCCCTTGCGAAAAGTCTAGAAGATGAGATATATTTTAAATGCTTGCAGATGAAAAAAAGCAAAACTGTTGTATTGCAGACTGATTAACTAAATCTTTGCCTGAATATCAGCTTAGATGGAAAGACAGAGAGGTAGGTCTGGAGAAGACAAGTTGAAGAATCATATCTCAAAGTGTTTATTTTATTATTATCACACATGTACACCTGAGCGGGCAAATACAGATTGGTTTGGTTAAGTTGTTTTGGTTACTTTTTTAAACCTGGTGTCTTCTCTGGGGTGTTGTCATGGTTTTGTCACTGGCTGCATCACTGACAGATAAGACAGGAACTAACTGGAAGCCCAGCTCTAGTTCTGAATGGTGAAACATATGGCAAGTCTTTAGCTTTCTGAACTTTTTCCAGTTTTGGACAGAAGTGCAAAATGTGGTATGTGAGAGGAACTTAATTTTGTGGTTACCTGGTGATGGGAAAATACATGTCCGTCTTTTCACTGCAAGACATTCAGTTTATGTGTCAGGGATATATAAAGTCCAATAAATTAGTGCTGATTTATAGAGCATCGTGAGCTACATGAGTAGGCTCAAGTTTGTTGCTAGACAAATTGCATATGTATTTTAATATTAAAAATTTGTATTTGCTTAGGAGCTGCAGCGCTTTGAGATGTCATTTCCTCTTCCATCTTTGTGATAGATGTTAATGCTCTTTGTAGTGGAGGCAATATCTTCTGTCTAGACCTCAGCCGTTCTGGTTCAGAATTGATGTCTTCACTTAATCCAGCACTGAGAAGGGATTTATGCTAACTTGCTAGGTTCTGAATGGGAGAGGCCAGTGCATGATACAAGTTTTCCTGCCAGATTGCTCAGTGGTGCTAACATTTGTGAAGGGTTTTGAAAGACAGTGCGATGCAATAATATCTTAAATTGCCCCAGCAGGATTTGTCAGAGTTCATTTGTCAGACCCCTCACATTGACTAAGTACACTAACGTATCAAGGATAAGCTCCAGACAGGTAATGTGCCTTGGGATGTTCTTTTTCTCATTCTCCATCTCATTCTTGCCGGTGCAGAGGCAAGCTGAGTCTTTATTGAGCAGCCACTACCAGCTGTCTGGCTACTTTCTGCAATAAAGCTAATGATCTAATGGGCAAATGTTTCTTGGGGACCTTCAGCTGAAGCAGAGACAAGGAGAAACATACAGACCAGCTAAAGGGCTCTCAAGGAGTTTGCAATTTCCCCAGGGCTCCTTCTATGTAATTACCTGTCTCTCTCTTTGTCTCCTATCTTTTAATGCAGGAGGAGTGTCAGACTCAAGGCCGCTAATCTTCGTTACTATGGAAAGGCTGGTTACACTCCTCTTCGTGCACTTCAAAAATGGCAATCGCTGGTCCCCAGCTGGTTCCCTGAGTCTAACTTTAAAATGGATGATAGCTTTCCTCCTTGGTGCCAGACTAAAGAGCGCAGCTGCCTGTGCTGCTGCAGGCAGGCATTGCCTCTGCCACTGATGCTGTGGCATGCTGAGAGGAGCCTGCAGGAGCTGCCTTGTGCCTTCTGAACCCGTTTGCTCCCCCCAAAAAAAGCGAAGGCTGTAAAATTCCTTTGAAACAGGAAATTTTGGGGTGCACTGAGATGCGGGTGGCTTGGCTGAGCTGCACGTGTGAAGGGAAGATTCTGTAAGGATTCGTAGCTCCAGCTGAGTTTTTGTACTGCTTCTGAATGCCTTCAAACTCCCTGGGTTGGGGGCTGAGGGGGGCGCAAGCTTTAGAGCTGTTTAGCAGGATTGTGGGCATTTTTTCTCGTTATTGTCTCCCTCTCAGCACATCCCACATGCAGTGGTGTGCAGCGGAGCCGAGTGCCACTGCTCAGTTCAATAGGATCAGCTGAGAGAGCCCACTGCTGGCTGGATACATCAGTTTGTCCCTCTTGCACAGCGCTGGAAATTCGGAGGGGAATCCCTGCCTGCCGCTCCCCTCCTCCTTTTCCTGCACACGCTTCCTGAGTTGCAACATGTCGGACAGATCGTTCCTCTAAGCCACGGTTTGGGAACAGCTCCAGCACAAAATCCTTGTCTCTGTGTGCTCCTTTTCATCCTGCTGAGGAGAGGAAAACCGGCCCATGCTGGACAGGGTCCCTTCCCAGCTGCCGCAGGATGTTGCTAAACCCCTTTATGGTACCTTTGTGAAACATTTTTTGCAAATGCACGGTATTTAAGCGGCAGAGGCTGTATTATCAAATGCAGTCATGCAGACTGTAGTGCTCGGGGTGAAAGGCTCTGGGGGGAGAGGCTGGATGTGACAGGGAAATTTGAGAACCAAAGCAGGAGGAAATTCTTGCCCATGTGTTGGGCTAGAGCAGGTTAGGTAGAGGTGGAGGATGGGGAACATAAACTTCTCAGTTTGGAAGTGTTGAGGGAGGGGTCAGAAAGGACAGGGAGAGGCAGGGCAACAAAAGATCAGGCTGTCCAGTGGGCCACAGTTTGCTGTGTTTTGTTTCTTGCTTTTAATGCTGTACTTTTTCTCTGCCCATTCCTCTTAGCTAAATTTGGGCAAAGATAATTTTAAATTTTCTTGTGTGTTCAAAGAGCAACCCTAACCTCTATTCAGATTTTTTCAGAAGTCACATTTTGTATCAGTGCATCTAGAATTACTATTTTGCACTGATTTTTTAAAAGAACTTTTATTTCCCTCGTCATTTCCCCATTCTCCTTTTTTATTTGTATCAACCTGAGCCATCTCCAAAGGAAAGGTGATACTGCTGCTAGCTAATATTTCAGCTGGGTGACACTGTATGCTAAACACCATGTCTGTAATAACTTAGCTATCAGTTGGGAGTTTGCCCTAATTGTTTGTATTTTTCTTTTCATACATAAATCAAATTCATATCTCTTGAGCATTTGTAGAGCATTTCAACAAGGTATTTGTTTCAGGTCTTGGATTTTTTTTCTCCCTCCAATGCTTTGAGATCTTTGGGGTTAGGATTTCTCACTCAATAACTGTATTCAGTAAAATGATATGCCTGTCTATTGCACCTTAGGAGAGAATGACAGGTTCTTCCAGAGTTCTCAATTTGCAAAGCCTTAACCATCTCCCACCTTAAATCAGGACTTTGCCACTGCTTAAGGCCTTTATGTACTTCATTAACTTAACAATAAGCCTGCCCTCTCTTGCTTTTTAGTAAAACCATTGATTTTTTTCGTGAATGTTACAGGTATTAATTCTTTATTCTGGTACAGAGAAGACTTAAATCTCATAAACTTGATTGGAGAAGGAAAAATAACTTCCATCCCAACAGTGCATTTTTCAGGTAGTTTTATGTTCAGAATCTGTTTAGCATGTAGATTTAGAAAGCTAAATGCTTGTTTTGTACCTCTGGAAAGATAGTTTTAAACCTCGTTGGTGGTTTTAAGTGTACACGAAGTGGAGAGTCCTGTTGTGCTAATCCATAATGAGTGGCTGAGAGGAACAAACTGTAACGCACAGGTATTAGTGTAGGTGGTAGGTTTTGGTATTTTACTTTTGTTTATATTCTCTGTTAGTCCTTCAAAAAGAAAGCTGCAAGGCCCAAATCAGCTCTAAAGTCCTCGTTGAAATTAGCAATGAAAAAGACCTGGTTTGTTGCCATATTTCCTTAAAAGTGGTAACTCCTCTACTGCTAGGAAATGACCCACCTTGCATTCTAGGTTGCATACTGCTCTATCTTTCAGGTACACAAAAACGCATGAGAATTCTTTATAAATTTTTTTAAATTGGCCATTCATTAAAAAAAAAAAAATGAACCCAAACCAGTGGAATTTTTCACTGCTAAACTAGATATTCTAAAGTATGAATCCAAAATCATGAGTTGATATTTCAAAATCGTGTTTTTGAGGGGGTTTTTTTGTCTCCTCTACTGTGTTTGGCATTCACATGGTTTTATGTGGTGCTGCCTAGGGTATTGTGAGGACTGGGGGTTACCAGAAATCATTCATCCTGTTTCATCCCTTTTGGGCTTAGCCCATGGGAAGACTCCTGTTCAATTAGCTCAGTCATTACAGTAGAGAGCTGCACTAAGCTGCACTTCCCAGCTGCAGGACAGAAGATGCTTCATCTTGGAAGCCTTGCCATGAAGAAATTTTGTCTAGAAAGTTCTGTGCAGATTTGAAGTGGCCAGGTAAACTTATACAGGGAAGTGCTTTGTAAAATGTGTCCTAAAACATTTTTATCTGGTGCTGATGGCCTTAAAAGCCAGACGAAGTGCATCAGTGACTCATGGTCAGTCACTGCCCTGCTGTGTGATGTAAAGCAGATCTTGCTTTGGTGCCTTCTGGAATACAGCCTTGTCTGGCTGCATGGTGAATTTCAAGCTTGTGCTTATAGTCTGCAGTTCATGCCCTAACCAAGCTATTCTCTTGAAAGAGATCTCTTAAATTGCTTGTAGCATAAGTAGAAAGCTTCCAGTCACTTCCTTACTATTCTGCTTACTATTCTTGATTGAACAGGAAATTAGATCTAAACGTTAGAATGACCCAGTAAGTTTTATTTCCCCTTCTCCTCATCTTCTTTCCTTCCATTCCTCCCTCAAAAAACGGATTTGTTGCAGTTTTAGGCCTAATGATTTTTTCAGTATTCTGGTGGCCATTGTTGTGAAAGAGTGGAAGCTTAAAATTTTAAAGGAGGAAAAAAGAAGATATGTAGCTTTGGGTTTTCTTTGTTTATTTCTTAAAGTTTCCTGAATATATTTGGGTATTTCTGACAGTCACAATAAATTCAGTTGATTAGACAAGAAGATGAGGTTTATGAAGCAAAGCACTGTTTTCCAGCAAAATGAGCAGCTAGGATATATTTCAGTCTTCAGATGCTTGGCTAAATAATGGTAACATACGTTTTTTGCTGCTAGAAATTGAGATTTTGGCGGTCATATGCAACTGTGAAATCTGTAGGCATATACTGTAGCAGAAGCTGTCTTTATGCATATACAGCACATGGTGTTTGGCTTGGGAGAAAGTTCTTCACTCTCTAAGAAAGTCAGGTTTTTGATGAAGCTGACTGCTGTTTGTGCTTCATAGATAGAATTATTTTATTCTGGAAGGACAAATAAATTGTATTTATTAAAGGTACTGTTGTTTTGCCCCTGTTCCCAGCAACGCAGTCTGTTTCCCTGGCTCTTTGTTCTTTCCAAGCTGTTTCTTTCCAAGCTTGTGATCATAATTACAGTGAGAAGTAGATGACATACATCTGTATATTCCAGCAGGAAAACAGAGCCTCAGAAGAATTTTGGGCTGTGGGATATTTCCTTACTCACCTCTGTCTTGAAAGTGTTTTGATATCCTCAAAGGGTTCTGGGAATGTGAATCTGAACAGCCTAATAAGACACTGGGTGTAGAGAGGATGGACAGTACGAGGAAAAGAATGGAAGAAGTATGCCAGTGGTGGTTTACCAATGTCACATTAATGGAATCCTCGAATCAAGTGCTCATTCATTTTAACTAGAGGCTAATTAATCAGACTGAGTAGATAAAATGATAAGCTGCTTTTAATGAAGTGAAGCAGCTTTATTAGCAGTAAGCAAAATACAAAATATTTGGTCTCTGGCACATGTGGTTTTCATGGGGACTGTGGTTTGCCACCAGCTCTGGATTATGCTAGCCTTTTCCTTGCTGCACTCTGCAGGCTGTGCTGTCTGTGTGTTTCAGCATTTGGCCAATTCAGAATTCAGGAAACAGAATCTAATCAGAAGCAGGTGTAACATTTTAAAACCAGAAGGAATGTTCCTTACAGATCTTTTTCTATGCCAGATTAAGGTTTGCCAATTTTCAAACTTCGAATGCTATTATTTTTCTTTGGAGATAGAAGGCCTTGTGCTTCCAAGCAGGCAAGCAGACAAACAAAAAAACCGTGTGGATTTACCAGAGAGTCTCTCTTTGAAAGGCAGCAATATGATGCTGCTTGGTAACTGCTAACATAACCTGAAACCAGTAAGGAATTATCTACCCATTCAAAACTTAAGAACAGAAATGTAGCAGGCTGATGCTAAGTACATGATTCAGTAGAGGGCCAAAGCCAGCGTGCCACTGTTAAACTGGAGCAGGCTTGCATACTCTTTTTTCAGATGATTTTCTGCAGTGCATCTTGTGCCATTGTGGTGTTCCCCAGTGTCTCTCTTGAAAAGCAGTAGAAGCCATTGGATGGACTATGATGTGCATGGCAGTGCGAGGCTGTAATAGGAAATACATAAATGAGTCATAGATTAAGATAATGATGTCATTTACGTTGGACTGAATTACATTAAGTGCCCACATTTAGGCTCGAAATGAACTTCACTTATGACTGTGCGTATCCTTGTGGAAGTAAGCTAAAATTAGCAACTTATTCATAGAAGTCACCTCACAGTAAACTTACAAACTAGCTGTTCGATAAGGTTCCTGTAGTCACTACTGAGCTGTGCACTGGAGAAGTTGAGCTGGTAGATGAACGCGATTTGCGAATAGGATGCTGGCAAGGAAATCGTCTTCCCCCCACCAGCCTTTCCTGAAAAGACTGCTTCCCAGCGCCATTCAAGTGTAAATCCTTGTGCAACAAAGGGGAGGCTGGCAGCTCCACCGGTTCAGCAGTATAAGCGATCTCTCATGCTTCAGTTGAAAGGTTGAATCCCTCAAACGCAGAATGCTGCTATAGAGGGAAACTCTCAAAAGGCTGCTGAGAATGGCGGGGTTGGGGGGAGCCCGGGCTTGGAAAGCTGTTGAGATCCTTGAAAGACCAGTGACAATTTTTGTCTTTACTGTCAAATGGCCTGGAGGCAGCTGGACAAAGGGGAAGCTGCTCTTCAGGTGAGGTTGCAATCACCGCTCTAGGAGCTGGATTTACTTGTTCTCCCCTTTAGGAACACAGCATGCTGCTCTGCTTGCCAGCACTGTATGTGGTGCCAATATTTTGTCTACAGTGTGCATTGAGTCCCTCTTAGTTTTCCTGTTTGGATTATTCTTCCTAAAGACTTTGTGTTGCAAGTCTCGAACCTTCAGAATTGTGACTTCTTGCTTTGCAAAACAGAGTATGAAGCCGTGGACACTGAAAGGGTGAGGTTAATCTTGCACCTTCTGAAACCCTTGTAAATATTTGACCGGCTACTCGGCAACACAGCTGAACTGCCTGAGTTAATGCTTAATGTGAGAGTGGTCCTGAAGTGCATGGCTTTGGTGATGGGCCAAGGGTCACTGAGTGAGCAGTAGTTCCCCATAAAGACATCTGTGCTCCCTGTTCTTTATCTTCCAGGATTCCTCCCTTTCTCCCCCTCCACCACCCCAGATCTGCGGGCAGGAGGAGGTGAGGCAGCTGAGCCCACTCCAGGCAGAATCAGCTGGGTATGTTCAGGTGGCAGTAAAATTGCTTTGGGCTGCCCTGCTGACTTTCTGTGTCCTGCTGCTTTTGCTGGTCCAGCAGCAGTGTGGTAATCCCTGACTTCCAAGTGAGGGTGAGTCTATCAGGCTCTCCACAGCTACATCTGGGCTTGGAAGAAGGTTTTTATGTGCATACAAATGGCACCAGAAGGCAGTTGGTAGTAGCTGGTCACTCTCTCAGCCTAGAGACCAGTGACAAATCTGTACCTGAGTATGTTAGAATTTAAATTGTAGGTCCTGATACCTGCCATGTCTTGATAATATAAAAATACCCCCTTCCTGTGTTCTGAATGGAATGTTTTCTAATGTTAGAAAGTTAGCACAAAGATACATGGGAAAATGTTCTCAGCTTTATGAAGCAGATGAATGAAAATCCCCTTCTTGTTTTATGGGAACTAACCACCGCAAGGTAGCTTTTGCTTTTCTGATGTAAAGACTGATCGTTCATAATGCTGTACCATATCATTCCTTCAAAGTGGCAAGAACCTTAAATGTCAGTGCAAATGGGAGAAGATTGTTTCAGAGAACTTGTAAACAGAGCCATACCATCATTTAAGAAGAAATACATTTTTAACTGATTGTTTAAGTGTGATGGATGTTGCTTGAGGATACCAGCTATCAGAGACCATCCCAGAGACATGTATAGTGTATTCCAGTAATTGTATAAAGTAGTGCTGCCCCACCTACTGCACCGTGAGATGGAAATGAGTAAAACTTTGATTATTGAAAAACTAACTTGTTACATGGTATTTTAAAAACTGTAGCACTTTCTACAGCTGTGGTTTTTTTAACTATTGTTGTTGTTTCAAAAGAATTGTTAATTTCTGGCAATAGTTTATTGTTTTGATTTTGGGGGGTTGTTTTTTGTTTGGTTTGGGTTTGGTTGGGGGTTTTTTTGCTTGTTTGTTTTGGGTTTTTTGTTGGTGTTGTTTGGATTTTAATATGCTGAGAAGTTAGTTTTTATGCCCACTTAGAGTTTGATAGTCTCCATTTTCTAGTCTGCATTTCTGTGGCAGAGACTTTGATTCCTGAAGATCAATTTTGGAAATATCCTATTTGACATAAATGTCTCAGGAGAAAATGAGCGTCCAAGAAAGAAGGTAGTAGTATTGGGAAAAGTCTGTTCATGCTGCTAAGGAGTTTTGACCTCAGAGCAGGGACTCACTTGGGAAAGGTTCAGTACATTTGACTCCAGTGCTCCTAATCCAAACAAGCCATATGGAAGAAGCTAGAAAAGATAAGGTTTGGGAAAACCTTTTGCTATGTGGCTTGTGATCAGAGCACCTCAAACACAGTTCCTACACCACCTTCTTTTGAGATCTGCTAGTGGGCAGACACCTGTGTGAACCCTGAGCATGGCCCCAGCTGGCAGGTGTTAGTTTAGGTGTTTTGATAGCAGAATACAGTGCTGGAAAAGAATATCATTCTTTACAGCCTATTATCAGATGGTGAATTGAGATCTAGGCAGTGGTTCTTCTGAAGGACCGCTGCTTATCATAAACTCAGCCTAGATTCGAGTGAAGTCTGGCATTAGCTTCCTGAAAGTGTTCAGCAGGTGCCTCTGTAAAATGAGAGTCTGTTGGGCCACTACAAATGCCAGCCCTGTATTTCTAACTGAACACATGGATGCACAGAAAAGCCAAGTTATTTTCCTTCGGTTCCCTGGCAAGTGAATGACATAGCTGGGAATAGAATGGAGATTTCCTGATGTCCATTTCCCTCTTATAATTACCAAACAGCGCTGCTTTCTTCTTCATTGTAAACATGAATCGAGCCAAATGGCATGCACAATTAGCTTTTTTTTTTTTTTTTTTTTTCCTGCAAAGCTGGGGGGAAGGAGAGAAGGAGGAGGGGACCGGAGATCTAAAAGGGGAGGAGAGAGAGTCATTCAGGGACACTGTACCTGCTGGGGCACAATGTAATAACCACTGGGGCAGCCTGGGCTGCAGATGCATTGTTATCTGCAGTCCCCAATCTGGGAGAGCTCCAAAAGGTTTAATGCAAATCTGAGACCTCTGCCATTGTGTGAGACAGATTAGGGCTCATTTGCATTCCTTCTCCTATAATAATTACCTAGCAAGGAGTGCCTGTTACCATTAGCTTCATTCTGTTTGCCTGTGATAACGCCATCAGCAATCTCTTCTCCACGGATTGTGGACACTGAGGAAGGGCAGTGGGCCAAAAAAATGATAATAAAAGAAATCTGTTGGGAAAGTAGTAGAAAAATGCGAATGCTGAAAAAATAAAATGCAGATAATTTTAATAATAGCCATTAAATACAGCTGGAGAAATACTGTGAGCTGAAGAGTAAAAGTCAGTATTAATCCATAATATTGATGAGTTGTATGGTTTCAAATATCAGTCGAGAAAAGCTAGTACAGGATTTTAACTGAGCTTTATCTGTGGTGCTTCAATAGTTTTGTTCAGTTTTCAGAATTGATTCAAATTGTTCTAAAATTAGCACAACTAGAGATCAGTGTTACTGAGAGACAAATGTTAACAGTCTAAAATGATGTGATGCATCAGAAATTCAGGTAAAATTCCGCAAACTTAGTGCCTCTTTGCGTCCTGCAACCGAAGCAAAGAAGTATTCCTGACTTAGAAATTACGGCAGATATTTGGGGTTCTTTTACTGTGGGGTTTTTTTTGTTTGTTTTTGAGATGGGAGGAATTAAATAGCAGAAAAGGAATGTGACTAAACATGAAAGTGTGAGGGTGCTAAAATCAGCTTGTTCCCTCTACCCATTTATCGCATATAGAAGGAATGTGAAATCCTTTTGAGCAACATTTGCTGTTCTTGCTGCTCACTCTCCTTCCCTTGGTTTTTGCCCTTTGCACTCTGATGGAGAAGCTGCTGGAGTCACCCCACCAGAGGCAGAGAGCCCTGAAATTCCCTGTTCATCTTTGGCTCCTGCCCTGAATCCCCTGGCACATGTGCAGAATGCGGCTGCTGGGGACGGAGCCCGGACCCATCTCAGGCTGGCTGTGTGCCACCACAGAAGGTCTGCTTTGGATGCTCCTGCTGCAGGGTCTGGGAGAGGATAACATGCCAGATACTCTACGTGCACATCAGCATCAGGGAGGGAGCAGTGTGTGCCTGGGCTGCCTCTGGTTTGCTACAGATTTTCCTGTTTTAGGCAAGGTTTCCCCTGCCAAAATTTTCGGTGAAGTAATTCCATCTTTCACGGTGGAGAGGTGGCAAAAGAAGGAAGACAAATCAAAGCAACCTTGGCTTTAATCTGCCAAGCAGCCACCTTACATGGATTTAAACAGATGCAGGCTGATTTCTGATCTGCAGCAGGCTATCAAAATGATGAGCCTCATGGTTGGGTTGTTTTGAGTGCTTTTATTTTTTCAAGTGGTATTCTAAGGGCGTGCTGCCCCATTCACCTTGTCATCAGTGTGGAAGCAGTAAAATACCCAGGATGCTGCCTGAGAAGTTGGCTGTGGTTCTGAGGGGAGAGAGGGGTGGGCATTTGCAAGGGACTTTTCTGCAGGTGACCTGTTGGGCATAGAGTGAACTGCCAGGAGAAAACTTCAGTTCCTGTGACTGGCATCATTTCTGGCTGTTAGGGATTTGGGTGGGTACTGTGTTCACATGACTCTGAAGAGTTTAGTGATCCTCATGTGTGAACATCTTTAGTTTTCCCTCTTGCCATTCGTTTCATTTTATTAAACTGTGGTAGCAAGAAGAGCAGTTTGACAACACTTGATATCAAGGTACAGGGATAGGGTTAAGTGCTGCCTTCAGTGACACCACTAGATATTTAGCATTAACCACAAGTTATGTTGCTGTAAAGGGTTAGAGGGAATGGCAGGGGACTGGAAATGTTCATATTTCTTAAGTGTGTTTTTTGCCTCTTCATGTTTTTACCACTATCATAATGTTAAAAATGACAAACTTGACAGTTACACAAACATAAAAGGGAAGTTTAAAAGAGAAGTTTTAAAAAATAGTTTTAAAACATACGTTTCTTAAAGCACATGAGTACTTTTAATTCTAAATACAAACTAAAGAATACACCTGTATTTTATTTAAGAGCAGCAGCATAAATCTTTCGTTCATCTTCAGATGTTTTTCTAGGAGGAGGAAGTACAGTTTGGTGCATAGCTAGTTCTATATATATATCATTTACAAGTTGTGCCATCATTACATTGGAATAAAACTACAGTTGATATAATTGGAAAGGTCTAATGTATGTAGTGTGTGGGGAAGGATAAGGAAGTTTTGAAGTGTATGGAGAATAATGATTATGTACATCTAAATGTAAGCTAAAACAGAGCAACATGTTACTGTGTGAGTAACTGGAGATTAAAAACATCTTACTACTTAGATACTGCAGTAGGATATGTGAAATTGTATGTTTATATGTGCACACACACACAATTTGAAACTTAAAAAACAATGTAAAGATAACATAGCTTCTTACAAGGCTTGTATGATTCCTGTAAATTATTTTAATCCAGTCACCATATGTATTTTCAGTCTTTTATTTTGATTGTTGCAATGCATTCCAAGTAATTTGTGTACTTATCGGTATATAGCTTTCCTTCTTTAACCCACCATGTGCATGGGTATGTTACTCAGCCCAAGGCCTCTGATCTGGAAGAGATGCATCAGAAATGAGTTTGTGAATCCCCTTCCCTATTTGAAGAGTTGAACTTGGGCTTTAAAGCCCTGTGTTAAAGACCCACGTAAAGGCAAGCGAGCAGCTGAGGTTTTTGTTGGGGGAAATGTCACCGTGAGTGAAGAGGTGCTGAAAGCTCTCGCCCCAGCCTGGTGGCACTGGGACTGCTGTTCTCATCCTCCCTAAAGGGAGGCAGTGGCCCATCACACCCAGGAGCAAGGAGATGTTCCTTTGCTCAGGCTGAGCTATACAACCTAAGCTGTACAAGCTAGTCTGAGCTGTTTTTCAGTAGGGCTGCCCTTGAAGGTAAATTTAAGCTGCCCCCATTGTTTTGTTCAAGCGCACGTCAGGTCCTCTGTTCCTCAACAGAAGTTCAAATACCTCTTTGGAGAAAGGCTGAAGTTGTGGGTAAATAAGCCGCTCTATGAAACAGACATCCCAGCCTGGTAACACATTGCATTTGAAACCAGTGCATTTCCAAAAGAGATGCTGGAAAGAGAAAAAAATTGTGGGGAGGCTTGTTTGTGCTGTTCATTGCATTAGCAAACGAAGGACCCACAGATTGTCAGTGTGTTCAACTGACCATCACACATAACTGAATCAAAGGAACAGCTGGTTATTCTCTGGCAAGCTTTTCTGTCGTAACAGAGTCCAGGTATGGGCTGCTTTACAGAAA
The DNA here is from genome assembly GCA_013398615.1 of Brachypodius melanocephalos. Lineage (NCBI taxonomy): Eukaryota > Metazoa > Chordata > Aves > Passeriformes > Pycnonotidae > Brachypodius > Brachypodius melanocephalos. Next base: position 6,183,522 of record VZSR01003794.1, on the reverse strand, counting down.
ATGCCAGAGAAGTTACTTTTCTAACTCAGCAGTGGCAAGGCCACATAGCTCTCTGCTCTACTTTCATGTCTCACCATGCCTCCCTCCTCTCTCTCTCCAGCTGGTTTAATAGCATGAGGTTACTAGCTGAAGAACTGGCTTTGCTGACTTTTACCTAACAAAAAAAAGGTTTCACAAGCTTTACACTATATGGCATAGTGATACTTCTCTTAAATACTGAAAGAAAACATGCCCACAGAGAGCACAGATATCCATGAAAACATACTTAAACATACATTTATGAAGTAATGTGGATAACTAAACTTATATAAGCACAACCATACACCCACACGACTTGCAAGACTAGACTTATTTTCAGCTGCATTATTATCAAAATTACAATTTATATAACATAAATTATGTGAGCCAAAGGAATTTATGAAGCAGAATTCTGGAATTGGTTTAACTCTCTTGATTCTGCAGAATGTTTCCATCTTAGAAACTGCAGTAACTTTTTTTTTTTAATTTGGGGGAGTGGAAGGGGGAGGAGAGAGTTGGGATAAAAAAAAAAATTTATGAAAAGGGCTGAAACTTTGAAGCATTGCAGAAAGCTGTATTTTAACATTTATTGGAAGGCTAACTGCAAAATATTTCTTTTAGACCCACTCTAATACAATGGGGCTAGCAGTAGTCTACAAGGCAAATTATGAAGAGAAAGCAAAGGATTTGCACACTGTTGTCCACTGACACCCAAACTAGTGTCCAGTGATAAAATCTGGGTACCCAAAGCAAAGCAGCAGTGTCCTAGGCACAGGGCTCTCTGCCCAAGATAATCAGCTTTCCTGAGTTGAAAGAAGTCTGTCTGTTTTCTGGGTGGAGCACCATGCAGATTTGCCCAAAGACTGCAAACATTAGTCTCTTCATGTGGTTTTGTGAACTTAGGTTTATTTCTTAATTTGTGTACACCTCTGCTGGGTAAAAACATGGTGTTGCTGCAGAGAGCTAATGCACGTGGGTGTACATGTTCTTGGCTCAGCCTCCTTGAGGAGGACTGACACATAGGAGCTGGGACTTGTGGGGTGTTTTTTCTCAAACAAACCCTCATCCTCTTTGGAATAACTACAATGGAAGATTTTTCAAATTATTTTTTTTTTTAAATATCCCCCCCTGCTCATACATGACTAAAGAATTTGTGTTCGGTACTTGTGACCGGAGTGTGGCTTTGGTCACAGGTCGTGATCTTAAATTTGGATGGGTTAAAACTCCAACTAAATAAAATATGCCATCTTCCTTCCCTTGTTGCAGCAGCGTGAAGTTAGCTGGGCATTTGAGTAGAAAGGAGTTCACCATTACAAAAGCAGGCAGCCTGGGGAGAATGAGGAAGCTGAGCACAAGCCTGCGAGCACAGCTTGTGTACATATTTGTTGAAAGCTAATTGGCAACGCAGTTGCCTTTCAGAGTTGTTCTTTCACCTATCAGTAGAGCACAACTCTGGTACTTAATGTACTGTAGATTACGTAAACGCTACCCTGAAATATTTGTACAGGCAATTAACTCTTGTTTTTATACTACTCTTGAGTTACAAATGGAAGCCTGCTGTAGAGCTTGGAATATTTATGCTATGAGAGATATTCCATAATTAGATTAAATAACGCTTTCAGCAAACTGGCTAGCATTAAGATCAGGAAAAACAGGATATTGGCTATCCTGTGAGGAGCTGAGGGTCTTTTAAAATTTGGTATCCAAGAAATACAGATGCAATGTTTGTACCACATTGTTGAGGAGCAGCAGTATTTACAAAGTTTTATCTAGAGCAAATGTATCTGCTTTTGGTTATTATATTTGAAGACCGTAAATGCATGTATCACTAACACTGGTCTGCATTTTTTGTGGCAGAACATGATTACTAATGGAGTAACTAGAAGCACATGTGCTAATGTGGTGTCACAGTTACCAGAACAACATCGTCATCTAATGTGTCTGGGTGGCTTGAAGGATACTTATGTAGATGCATATTTATTTTTCTTCCTCTTGCTCTTTTCAAACTTATCTTACAAACATTTTGTCCCTGATGAAATTAAGTCACAGCTCTGCAATTTGAGCTGGATAATAAATCTATTAAAATGCAACCAGTTGGTAACAACGGTCTCAAAGCCAGACCTCCATCCTCTAGAGTTTATTCACAAGCACTTGACCTAATATGACCGTGAATATGAATAAAATGTTAAGGGATTTTATTGCAATTCGTAGTGTGACTTGCTGCTATGATAATAAAACAACATTTATAACCTCAATGGCTGCAGCATTCTCGTGCTCATCAACACGTACCTGCACTAATAGAGGCATAGGTGATGTCTTCCTCAGTAAAGTCAAGGGACTGCTTGAAGGAGTTCATTGGTATTTTACATAGAATCAAACAGGCTAAAAGGGTGGAAAATAAAACTGATGGAATCAAAATCCTTCATACGTTTTGTGTACCGAGACATCACCAATAAGATCAGATTACAGTTGATTAAAAAAACAGCTTCTTCAGAAAGAAGAAAGTATAATTTATTGTACCTTAGTGCAAAAGTGTTATTACTAATACTGACACACACACATTGGTTGTGTATTGAGGCTGGGTTTTTTGTGGGTGAGAAGAGCTGTACTTGACTGGCACTTCCATTATGAAGTCAGAAGCCCATTTGCAGGTTTTGGATTTGTTCTGTAAACGGATCAAATCGATTGCTTCTGTGGTCAGATATTCATCTGTTTTCTCTTGCATTTCTTTTTCCTCCTCGTAGCAACCTCTCCCAGACAGAGAATTCTTTATGCAGGAAATTTCAAGCAATTTAACTGAGACTTGTCTTTTCTCAGTCAATTGTAAATTGTTATAATAGGTTTTACTTGCCCAGTTCAGTAGTAAAATGTTCTTGCTTAGGAGTTCCTCCAGCTTTATCCAGCTCTCTCACATGTAGGTGAGCTGTTTGCTGAGAAGAGGTAAATATATGAAATGGTTCTGGAAACGTCTGATGTCATCCACAACCCCTCTTCCCTATGTGACAGAAGGTGTGAGTGGTAAATATGGGTGAAACCAGAAGGCTGCTGCAGTTGTTGATGATTTTCAGTAGTGTCTACAAGTTTCTCTTGGATTCCTTGAAAGTCCCCTGTGGCTATAGGAAATTAAAGATGTTTGAAGCATTACCTACTTGCCAGATGAAAAGAGATGGGAACTGTTGTAATGCCTCTATCCAGTTGCCGTCTTCTTTCAGGGACTACAGTTGTTCGTTAAAGTAATCTTAGCAAAAATGAGAAGTAAATCATCTTAAGAAATAATTTTGGTTTGATGTTTCTCCGCTTTAGAAATTTAAAACTAGTACTTAGTGTAAAAATAAAGAGGCAGAGGGATTTCTGTTTAATTATCAGAACAATATTTGTTGGTAGAGGGGTTTTAATTAGGTCAGACAATGCAGTTGGAAAAATAATTTTTTGTTGATGTGGACATTCCTTCGGTTAGATTTAAAGTTTTGATGGAGCAATTAAGAGTCATTCATTTCGGGCTGACAATCTAAACCGCCTCAGATTTCTTAATCTAAGGTCAGGAGTCATTAGTTCTTAATGAATGTTGCAACGTGTGAAAAGACCAGGTAGTTTGCAATCTGATCTTCATGACTAACAAGAAATGAGGTGTAACTTTGAAAGAGGTTGAAGCCTATTGAAAAAACCTATATTTTATTAAACAGATGTAGTTGGACTGCAGCGGGAAATATGACATGTTTTCACATGCGTTTTAATTGGATGTATTATTTAATCATGGCTGCTTCTGAAGCTGATGGCTGTTGCTGCAGCTCTGGTTCTTCCTTTCTGTAGGATGCCTGTCCTTTCCTGGAGAGTTGGCACTGCCTACCTTAGTTTCAGTTTTTTTCCTAGTCTCTTTACTAGTCTGTGTTAGAGGCTTGGTGAACTACCATTATTTGGACTCATAAGAGAAATTATATAAATTGATGTGAATCTGCTGGAACTCTGGTAGTTACAGTGGCTGTGAATCTGATCTGTAGTTTATTGATTTGTACTTTCCTTCAGTAGATTATACTGACTGAGTTTAGAGCAGCTTCTGCTGGGTTTTGTAATGGCTGTAGGTAGGACTTGGTGCAATTTGGTGCAGTATTAATTCGTGCACCAAGGCAAATTACAGCAGCAAACAATCTTGCAAACCTCTCACTGCCTGGCTTCCTCTGTCACCGGTGTCAGTGCTTCTCATTCTCTCATTTCCTGTGCTTGTCACAAACCATTTGAGCAAGCAGCGAAGCCTATGAGGAGTACTGGCTGGGGAAGAAAAAAAAAAGACATTTCTAGGTGGTGGGCTTTGACCCACACTTCAAACAAAGTGGTTGCAATAGTCTAAACAGTATCCGTGGCAAGACCCGCATGTTTTATGCCCATTTGCTGGGTATCACTGTGCTAAGGGACTTAGTTGTAATAATTAGCAGACTTTAGGTCAGAGGCGATCTGTTAATTATTCTTCTAGCTCTTCACAGGCTATAACTTCCACTATGCCACAGGAGTTGGCTGAATTAATGTTTTTGGAACTGTGAATGCATTGCTGTTATGCTGGTTTTCTTACTGGTAATTTTGTTTTACATACCTAGAAATGAGTTGTTCAAAGTTACACCTGAAAGAAACCTTTTTTTCTTCGTTTTTTTCTATGAGTACAAAATATCTAAAGCACATAAATCTGAGTGTCTGACTTCAGGTGGATTTCAAAATCAGGTACACTGTAGGGCTCTGTCACCCTTCCCTTTTCTCCACCCCCACATCCAGAGAAAGAAGTAACCTAGTATCTGAAGAATGCAAGTTATGCAGATGTTCAAAAGGCCAAATAAAACAAATAGATGGGCTGCAGCTGCTAGAGCAGCATAAAGCAAAGAACACTCGCTGCTGTGATGAGAATGCTGTATTTCAGCAGGCCTCTAGCTTTTGCTGTTCGAGGAAAACAGCATGGTAAATTAGTTCAAACAGTTTTTAATCTTACTTTGATTGTAAATTGTGATTACTTTCATAGTAGTTGAGATTTCAAACCTCCAGATTTCTTGTTAATGAGGAAACAGAAGAATAAGAAGTGGCAATGTCTCTTCATGGAAAGGAAAAAGGGAGTCCCACAGTAGTACAAGATTTGTTGCTAATCTTTTAGTGAGAAACTACACACTTTCAAGAAAGTAAATTCACCCATATGTCCCCCTATCCAATGTCAAAATATACCTTCTGATATCCTGAGATTACACCGAGAGACCAGACACTGCTGTACATTAAAAGTCAACTTTCCATCAGAAATTTTGGTGCTGAGGGAGCTGAAGATTCGCTGACCATTGCACTCTTCCAAACTGAATGTCATCTGGAGATTAAGAAAAGGGTAAAAAACTGATAGTCGGGACCTGTAGGGGACCAAGAAACTTCTCAGACTGAGTAAATCACTGACATGCAGATTAACAGAACTGTTCAGCAGTTGATCTGCTATTTTAGGGCATTCCTAAGCAACACAATGGCGTGCCATAGAGAGATGCCCAAGCAAATACTACCCTCCTCTGGTACATTCATATAGCACAACCTTTTGTAGAAATATTTGTATTGTCCTGGGAATAGCAAGGGCATGTCAGAGCAGTGTAACCATGCACTGGAGGTCTACAGGAGGAGGACTTGACTCTTGCCACCATTTGGTGTTACTGCTTCAGCTCTCACAGCACATTTCCTAAAGTGTATGAACCTGGCCAGCTTACTCTTTGTTCATGTGTTTTGAGAATGGTATATTGAACAACAAGATCTGGTGCTTTTGTCCTCAGCCTTTATAATCTGGTCCTGCTGAAGCGTTGGTTTCCACTGTGAAATCACACAGTGTTTGCCACCTACCTCTCTCCTGGTCTAGAGGTCTTGCTCAGGGTTTTCCATTTGCTTTATGCTGCACAATCCAGTCTGACAACAGTTTGACTTCTGAAATAAAGGCGAGGTCATGGTTTCAAGCATTTGAGTTAATATTTTGGGCTTGCTGCATACGTGTGTGGCTAGTACCTCATCCAAAAGAATCCCAGCCGCTGTGCATTAGGCAATTTGGTTTTAGGACCAAGCCAGATTGCTAAATATTATCTTTTTCGTAGGGAACCAAGAGGACACTGAGTTACCCAGAGCTCAGAGCTGATGTGCCTAGACCTTTCCCAGTGGTGAATGACTCCAAAGAAACATTAAAGCTTTTTACTTCTGAAAGCAAGATTTTATTGTAATAAGTGGCGGAATAATTGACTTTTTAAATAGAAAAAAAGAGTACAAAGTGTGCTAAATAAAAAACCTGAAAATAAGAGTTTATGAACTCTTTCCTGCTCTGTTTCTGTACGTGGCTCTTAACCTGAGAGCACATTTTATCCAACTCAGTGAATTTCTGAGTTGCCTAAAACTCTTTGCAGTCCTTTCTGTCCCTGGGAAACTCCTTCCATTTTCTTTGGGGCTCAGTTGTGTTTGCACTCTGTTCCTCATTACACTCTGTTCTTGAGCTGCAGGCACCAAGCTGCTTGCTATAACTTCTACGTGCTGCAAACACAGTATTTAAACCTTTGCAAGTATGCTTAAAAGTTCTCCATGGAAATCAATTGTCTTCTTTCATAGGGGTCCACTAATCCAGTCACTTTTGAAAAAAATATGTGTAACACAGAAATTAAATACTGTATTGCATGTCTGTAGCTTCTTTTGCTCCTGAATTTTGTGACCAAAAATTCTGTATGATAAATTTTGTGTATTTATAGAGGCATTTATGTATTATGTGCTTTTACCAATGAATATGATCTGCAGAGAACAGAAATTCCTCTGTTGTTATGAAGCAATGTACCACAGCATGATTGTTTCAACAGGCCACTGATACCTGCTTGCAAATACATAACTCCTCTCACTAGAGTATAATTAATGTTTAAGGAGAAATTAGCAATGGGACGTAACAGAACACTTCTGCCCACTTAAAATGGTGTTGAGTCATACCATTAAGGCTTTTAACTTGCTTATTTGCATTGCAAACTTGTTATGAAGTCTATCATTTTCTCTGGTGGAAGTTTCTCTTGGGGAAATGGAACTCTCTCCTTCACTGGATGACATTTCCACAATACATTCCTGATGTTTGAGGAGGAGCAATGGGCTCAATCTTTGAGCCCTGCTAGGGTGGTAAGAGGAGCAAAAGAATTGCAGTAAAGACATCTCAGCCGTGTGATAATATCTACTCTTCTGGTTGTGTTTTGTGCTTTTTCTCTAGGAGTAAGTGCAAATTCACCCAGAATGGAGGGCAGCTAAGCAGACTGAAAGCAAAGCAGACCATTATAGTGGGCTTGGTCACTTTGTTCCTGAAATGTGTTCTGAATCTCATTAATTAATGGTAGTGGAGACAAAGCTTGTCTGATAAGGTCATTTAACTTAATGAAACTGGATGGGTTTTGTATGTTTTGGTCTTTAAAAAAGAGGTGATTGTATAACTGATAACTCTCATTATTTAGCTGTTATACAGTTATCTTATTATGTAGTAAAGTTTCTACTGTTTCAGGTTAGGATTTACAGAGATTTAGCAATAGTGGAAGAGTAAAATGGATGTGTGATTCTTGTATGATGTTGTGAGGGGGTTTGTACCTGTAATTGCACATGTGTCTGGACATGGACTTGGTTGTTCCTGTGAGTCAGGTAGATGCCATTCAGATGCACACTGTGTGTGCTGTTCAGGTGCAACTCTGATGCGTGTACAGCCCTGCTCCCAAATGCTGGGATGTGTCTGTGACGTTCCTTGGTGTCTGCTGTTCGATGTCACTACAGTGCTAAACGTGGAGTTCTGGTTCGTGTGTGCCGTGTCCCTCAAAGAGCTGAACACTCCTGTAGGATGGATAGGCCACAGCTCCAAGTGCTTTACATGGCAAGACCCTCTTGTAGTTCTTTCACGAGCAGTGATATTACAACAGTGATTAATCTTCACCTGCAGGTGGGCCCCCATCTTGCTCATTCGAAGCAACAGGCAGTTTGTGCCCCAAAACTTCAGCATTTGAGTCGGCAGTTGTGAGTGCCTGGTTTTCCCTCCACAAGAGACATAATTTGTCACAAATCATGTTGAAAAGGGAAGTGTCAAGGACAGAAAACAGCTCTCAGTTCCTGCTTCAGTGCTTTGTCTATTGTGTGGTGCATCTGCTGAACCCACCGAGGCACTTAATTCAGGGTGGACTTATTTTGGTGCAAGCTACTGAACTATTACTTGTGGGTTAAAATGACAGCCAGCTTTTTTGTCTCTCATTATGGCTTTCTCTTTTCCATATTCATGTTAGACTTTTCATATTTAGTATTTGAGATTTTATGGAAATACGGATAGTCAAGTGCTACACTTGTGAGGAGGTGAAATGAGGACAAAACACAGGGGACAGATCAGAATCTTTAATCTTTGCTGCTGCATGTGATTTATAAAATGTATTAATCTGGTTTCATTCATTTACTGCACTGTTTTGCACTCCACATCTCTGGTGTTTTACTTTCATTTGAACTGTTTCAGAGCTAATTTTGCTTAATAAGGAAGACTCAGGTTGGAAAGGAGGTTTAGCCCTCACACCTTTTTGTCTTAGTTCTTGAGTGTCTGCCCCCTAAAGTTGTAGGGCAGTGTAAGCAGTGATGTTAGAGTTACACAAATCAATTCCATTGCAGAGCTTTCCCTGTCGTAATGATCAGTTTGCAGCACAAATCTCATTGATTTTTCACAGCCCTGTGGAAAAAGCCCAAACCCCAGAGTCGATGAATACAGCTGGGAGAGACTCAGGAGACACAAATTTTGTGATTGGTGGGAGTAGGTGTGGCTGTTCCCACCTTCCTTTCTGGGTAAACTTTTTCCTTTAATCCTGGCCCAGGAGAAGCCTGGGAATTTGGTGTGGGAGACGGTGACCTCTTGAGAGGACAGAGAAAGAGCACCACTCACATCCATGAGTGATGGAGGGAATAATCTTGCTGGGGTCAGTGGTGCCCCATCAGCCAGGGCATGATCCTTGCCAGAGCTGAGAAGGCAGGGCTGTCTGCTCTCCTGCTCACAGCCTCACCCCACCACTCATCTTCTGTAAACATGCTCAGAATAATTGGTGCATCACATTGCCTTCTTTTTTTGCCTTTTTCTGCTTTTTAATTTTTTTTTTTTAATCTTCATCCCCAGCAACAGATTTTTATAACTCTTTACAAGGGCAGAAGGGGGGGAAATGAACTAAAGGCTTTCAGAAAAGACAAAAAAATCCACACGGTGCTGGAAAAGTAAGAATTCTCCCCATAGTGGTGTGGAAATCCTACTTCACATTCAAGCTGTCTGCTTTATTTTTATATTCTGAGGCTGGCAGAGTATTGTCCCAGTACTGACCCCTTTTCATCTGCCATTATGCAAGGTATATTTAAATAGCTGGATTGTAAATCTCGTTCTGGAAGACTTCCCACCTCGCCTGCCATTCCCCTTGCTATTCCTATTCTCGTTTAGCCAATGTGGAGAGCTGCTGCAGCAGTGGTGGGGCAGTTTTGTGTCTTCTGGCAGCAGCCTGGGCTGCTTTTGGCCGCTGCTTTCTGTCTTCTATCAATTATCCATGTGTGTCAGACTTTTGTCTGCTCGTGGGTTTTTCATGCACTGGATTTTCTGAGCCTGGCTATGTTGTTGAAGCCTGGTGTACCCTTACTGGAAAGGTACAAGCAATCTGTCACTGGCAACACATGTAATGGTGTATGTTGTACAAGGAGAAGCTGTAATTGTGGTGGCATAGGAGGATTAACAGTGGACTGTTGAAATTGTTCTCAACTAAATAGTTGTTGAAATACCGCAGAATTTTTTTAAAAATCATTGGATTGCTTGTAGAATGCCACTTTTTATTATTTCGAATATTGGATTTTGAAAGAATTGTTTTTCTACTGAGATTAAGTGTGAAGAATTAGAAGAACAAGAAGAAAAATGCTTTTCTGATTTTGTTCATCAGAAAGTGCAAATGCAAGAACAATAAAACATTGGGAAGTTTACAGCAACTGTGATTTTTTTTTGTTATTTTTGTGATTTTTGTTTTTTTTTTTTCTCCTGCCCTTGCTGTCTACATGGTGTTCCCATGAGTAGAAGATTGAGTGTACCCAGAGAAATAAGGATCTTGTAAGACTTAACATGAGGATGTTGTAGGATACATTTTTTCAGTCCTTCTTTCAGTCTGTGTACTTAAGACTGTGTATTAATCTGTAAGACATGTGAAAAACCAAGTTTCTGGGCAGTTGGGTTAGGCTGTTATTTGGGAAAGAGAAAACATCAAAGAAGATAAAAGCTGGGATGTCAGCCATTTCAGCAGAGAAAATGGGCAGAACTTGACAGAGTTTAAGAACTCCAGGTCAAGAAATATCAGGTACAAAAAGGCTTTGGCTATTCTAAGTGTATTGGTCTACAAGAGAGGGTTGAGAGGTTAACATATCTGCAAAATAACATATTGATGGTGGGGGAAATGGTGTCTGCTTTACTGCCAGTCTTTTTTTGTGACGAAAGGTAGGTACTATTGCACAAGGAAATATATAAACACGTTAGCTGACGTTCTAATAAAGGGCTGTGCCTTGAGGAGAGGTGTAGGATGAACTGGATAAGGGAGCAAACATATGTAATTTTAATTCTTATTTATATTTTTGGTAATGGAAGTATCTCAGGTCAGGTTAAAGGAAAGAACTGTGGGGTAGACATGATCTAGCACTTATCAGTGAAGCTCTTTACAATAACTGAAGCCACCAACTAAGAGGAAGATTGATCTTGTGCCCCTGTGCTTGCACTGCATCCTCTTGAATAGATCAGCTCTCCTAGCTGGGCAAGGATGTAGCTGCCCATCCTTAAGTCTTCCTGAGTAGGTATTTAGCTGAATCAGCTCACTGAGCTGCCCAAAGACATCCACCCTTCTAAGTCTTTGCTGAGCTAAAGTGAATAGGTTTCTGTAGTCTGTCAAACGCCAGAGCCAACACAAGGTTGGCAGCAGAAGAGTGTGGCCAGGAGTGGAACCAGCTTTTAGGACAGCAGTGAGCCATTCGATTGTCTCATTAGCAAAATCCTCACTCTCTCAGCTTCATTTCACATGCAGTGTTAAGAACAGGAGATTCACAGTATGTATTCTCCATATTTCTCCATATGTGCGTTATGGCCTTCAGAGGAATGGTTGGCCATAGCACAAAGTGAAGACTGCATGAGAGTGAAACACAGATGAGGACATGGAGGAACTTACTTTGCACAGCACTCTTCTTTTTGCATATCACCCTCCCCACAACCTTCATGTGGTAGGAGTCCTCTGAAAGCTCCCAAATTTCTTCCAGAGGCAGGCAAGTTATTTTAGCTGCTAGTGGAGTTCAGGTAATTTGTCTGATTTTGCATGTCTGGCTCAGTACTTGCATTTTCTGTTCTCACAGGAGAGCAGGGGCTGAGTGCTGATCTCTGATGATGCTGTGCATTATTTGGGGGCAGCAGAGCTGAGCTGGGCACTGCTGGGGATGGCAGAGTCAGCCCTGGGGGAGGCTCACACAGGGTTATTGGCACAGTCAGTCAGGACACAGTCCACTCAGGGATGTTAGATGTCTGCTAAGAGTCTCAAGAGTTCTGGCTTGATTCTTTTGCACCTGCAGACTGGAAACTGGTTTTGCCATCTGCCTGAGGCATGGAGAGACCTCCAGGAGCAGGATTACCCAGTCCAAACATTTTGGAAGGCTGTTTCAGTTTCCCCCCGGCGCTGTTCAAGGGAGAAGCCAAGTCACATGCAGTCCAATACAGCAGCTCCTCACCCTGTGAAGGAAACCTCCCTGCATGTTCACAGCTGCCCCAGGGCTCCCCAGCAATGTGCTGCTGGTGTCTGTAAGAAAAGATGGATGCTGGGATCTGGGGGAGGGTGGTGTTCCAATCTTGTGCAGCTTTGTGTTGGCAGCTTGGAAGGAGCACCGAGCAGCTTCACGCCGCGGCCAGCGGGCAGAATGAAAAGCTGCCCCATGCAGGGACCTTTTCTGTCCATCTGCTGCGAGTCTGTGCTCTTCACTGGCTGTATTTGGGAATAAGCCCCCATCACTGGAGTAGTTCATGTGCAGCCAGGTCCTAGACCAGCAGCTACCCTTCTCTTTCTCTGGCACAGGAGTGGAGCTAGCCAGTGGTGAAAGAGTACAGGTGTGAGCCCTCCGTGTTCATGACAGGATATATTTAGAAACGAACTCGATTTAGAAATGAAGGGCTCAGAATACAGTGCCTGGTTTGGCAAGGAGAATGTGAAAATGTGGTATCAATGTCTTTGCCTTTCGTAGGCTGGAACTAATTGCTGTAAAAAAACCTCGGAGGGACTCAGTCCATTTAAAGAAAGAGCAAACATGTTATTCCTTGTTATTCTCACATCTCTTTGATTGCTTTCTCCTGCTAAATGTAAAGGATTTGAATTGTACCATGAGTTACAGCTTTGGGAGACCTAAAAAATGTATGCCTTTGTGATGGCTCTCTTTTGCAATTCAAGTGTGCATTTCAAAGGATTATACAAATCTTAAGTTGATAATGCATTTCAGCAATGTTGCCCTGTCAAAAACCCTTCCAGTTCCTTGGTAACTATTAATTGTTGGATTTCAGATGGCAGGGATGTTTGAGCACCATAGGTGATTGCATGTGGTGAGCTCTATTGCTGCTGGGGTGGGAAGATGTCAACCACTTTTGAAAAGAAGTTCATACTTGGGAATGACTTTGCCACTTGAAAAGTTAAGAGAGGAGATTATGAATGTTCAGAACCAAATTTCTGATCCTGTTAAGTTGCCGTAGGAATTTTGCCACTGGCTTCAGTCTCTCAGTGATTTCACTAGCAAATGTAACATCCAACAGAAGATCCAGCCAGTGCCTCTGAGGAGTTGACAGGAGGGGTGTAAGATAGCTCAGTAAATGTCAAGAAGCAGATATTCCAGTTGTGTGCATATTTCACTTTTCTATAGCAAAGAGAAGAAAATTTTATCTAAATTCAGTCTGTAATTTATTTCTTTCGCAGTTTCCAGATTTTAGCTGCCTTTTGGGGAAGCCTATAGTTTTAACATCGTAATGGTAATAAGATGAGGATGTTAAGAAATACGCTATTACATGAAATATTGTTGCAAAAATTCTTGAAGTGTAAATTGTTCTTTTCAGTCTATTATTATATCTGGCAACAATGCTGTACAATTTGTAATTGTACAATGGTATTAAATAGAAATTATTTCCCTTGAGGAATATTATGATAAAATGTTCATCAATATTATTTCTTCTGATCACATTTGTGTATATTCGGATATCACATGTAATTCTAAAATATAATTCTAATGTGATAAATATATATCTTTTTACTGACAGATTTGAGGTTTTTTAAGTAGCCATTAATACAACATTTGTGATAAAGAGGAATAGCAAAAATGTAATAATTTGTATTAAAACTTGTATTATTCTGATTCAGGTCATTGACACCATGCTTAATACTGTGATTTGAAATTCCGGTCTGAATTTATGTTTAATTTATATCTTAACTATATTACATTAAGTAAAAGATATTTATTTTATACCTTTTCAAATTGCTTCAGGTTAGAAATACACATTTTAGCCAGTCTCTCAGGCATTTTTGATGTAAACAATCCCAGATTTATCACTGTGGTTTATATTCCAGCAGCTTCAAGATTTCTTTGTCATTTTAGGAGCCATAGTAGTACCCAGGAACAGGCTGCCTTTGCCTGCAGTGTTTACGATCAAAATAAGTTGGGTAGAATATGCAAGAATATTCCTTTTTTGCAGATAAATGCTGCAGTTGCAGAAGTGAATTGTAATTTTTGTAAGAATACATGGCAGAGCTAGAGCCTGACATCCCCATTTCCTGCATCCATTGACTTAGCTTTAAAATTTAGAAAAACATCATTGAACCCTGCACATTTCAGTTGCATTGATCCACAGACCAAAACTGTTCTTCCTCTGCTCCAGCCCAGCATTCTACACAGCTCTGAAATCCACAAATCAGCGTGAGCCACTTGAGCAAAACTGTATAAAATATCTTACTCATCAGATAAATCAGTACCTTTAAAATGCTGTGCACGGCTGTAGCGTATAAAGTTATGTGTCAGTTGTTGTTTTATGTCCCCAGATTGGAGTTTCAAAAATGCACTGGATTTTTGTAGAAGAAATTGTGTGGAGAAAATCTAATTTGAAATCTATAAGCAATCTGCTCTTACTTGATGAGAATTGAATCATTATTTCTTCAGCCATAAACTTACCAAGACTGTTTCTATATCCTCTAGTTGATACCCAAGGTATTATCTATTACTAAAGTTTTAAAGTAAGATTATAATCTATCCTTAGTTGGGCTAGACAGTCAGCTCCATGTATTGTATTTTGTAAATACATATTGTCTGAAGTGTTTGTGGCATGTTTTTTCTGTAAATATTGATGGAAACCTGTACTTACTACATCAATGTTTTGTCTTTCTGATCACATTTCAGTGTGGTGTTAAATAAATGGTAGCTGCCAATCTTTTATTATCAGTTAATATTGCATATTTAAATTTGCATCTAAGTGCTTTCTGTGTCAAGTAGAGGCAAAGAAGTTGGCATTTATGAACAGCATGCTGCTTTTTTCCACATTTTAATCAAGTTCAGAATTAGTGCTTTTCAGTACTCTCAGTATTTGTGTATTGAAGGTCAGTTGATTTTAGTCCCTATCAGTGTGAAACTGTTTTCAGCAACTGTATTAACTATGAAACAGTTAATTGCTGCTGTAAATAGTGTTCTCTCTGTAGTCCACTGGGATGCATTCATGCTTACACTCAGCTTTATGCCCTGTTTGGCAGATCCTCCTCAGAGAGTTACGCTGAGTTGCACCTTTTCTGGTGCATCAAGTCAGAGTTGTGTAATGCATGCAGTTCTTCATGGGATTCTCTCTTTGTAATAACTAATATTTCCTCTCCTCAAATAACACCATCCCCTCAAGCTTGGTTATTCACTTAGGAAGAAGTCTACCAAGGTAATGGATGTGTTTTATCTCTGTTGTATGTCTAAGCACATAATTTAGTGCATCATAATGAAAATTTTGATTGGGACAGACTCTGTAATGCCTTCAAAAGGATTGCATGTTGTGAGTCAGTACTGGTCAGGAGAAACAGCAGGGTTATTGTTTGATCCTAGTCTGGTTTGGTCCTCTACCATGCAATAAATGCAGATTGTGATAGCCATATAACCATGCTTTGGGAATGATGCTTGTGTGCTGGGTCCCAGGATGCACTGTCCTGGTCAGCTGATGGGAACAGGCCCCCTGGGATGGGAATTGCTTTCAGTAAATAGCAAGAGAAGCACCTCAGGAAATATCCAATTCTCTCTTTTGTCCAGTTTATGAAAAAAGCAGATCGCCGTGTAGCTGCATAGCTGAAACAGATTCTCCTTCCTACCTCCTCTGCTATTTGAGGGTGTTACTAAGTTTGGTCAGAAAAGGAATATTTAAAAGTCATTCCTTACCTGTTATCAAAAGCGAATAGGACTATGGTGATTTTCCCTCTTTTGCTTTTGAAATACATAGCTACAAAAATCTAAGGTGCCATAATAATCTCAGTTGCCTGTCCCTGCCTGTGGAAATAATTTGCCTATCCTGCTGTCACGTGCAGGGAGCGGAGGATGTGGGAGTGGTGATGTCTCTAATTAATACTCTAATAGAAAATTTATGGAGAGCTGAACAGCACTTGCCTAGCAGATTAATGTTGGTGCTCTTACCCTTGTTCATTCTTGCTCTAAGAACTGTTTGTACTGTATGTACCTCTGGAACCAGGACAAGGTTGGCAACAGCTATGCATGGAAATTGGTGAAAATTCATGAAAATTGCACAGTCTAAAGGTACATTCCTCAGGTTACTTGATTTCCCAATTAAACATAATTGGGTTATGAGGAGACCAAAAAAAAAGCTGCTCCATGTAGGGCTGTTCTGCATCACCTCTTGAGCACTGCAGTTCACCCTGGAGGTCTGGCTACCCAGTGGGGATGTGGTTTTGGTTGGGTTCTGCTCTCAGCAGGGCACGTGCACCTGGAGAGATCAGGAGGTACCTGAGGCAGTTCTTCCTCTGCTTCCCAGTGCTGGCCAGACAGATCTTTAAATGCTGACAGCTGTTCTTTGAAAGGGAAAGATTTTGGTGTTAGCAGGGGTCTGAGCAGAGGGGATGCTGCTGCAGTCTGCGTTATATTGGGCTTCAGGCAAAAGGATGAGGGCACAGGGAACATGCTGAAGTGAATTTCCAACTTGCTGCCAAGAGTTGTGCAAGGCTGCATAACCACCCTGAACTCTTGTGCTGTGTAGTGCCCCTGACAGATTTTTTTATGGCCAGCAGGTTTCTGGTCTCCCACTGGGTCATTTAGTCCCTGTCTTTGCACTCCCAGAAACTCTGGGGAGTTTTCCACTGAGAACCTGTCCTTTCCAGCCAGCAGCATCAGCAGAACCTGTGAGCACAGCCTGTGCCAAGGCTGCCACCCTTGCTGCCCATCTCAGACGAGTGTGAGGGACAGCAGGTAAGGACAGACTTTGCTGGGTCTTTCCTGGTGGCTCTGGGTGCTGGTCTTTACAGAGTGACAGCTATAAAAATTAGATAATCAGTTAATCACTGGTAAATTAGGCTCGTGTCTTTGCAGAGAACAAATACAGTATTTATGTAAAAGTTGTTAGGAGTTTTTTTAATTAGCAGAAATAGATGCAAAATGAATGATGATTAGGCAGCTGATGAATTCAGTAGTACAATTATGCCTAAAGCTATGCCCCAGTACTTAATGATGGATGCTCTGAGCAATCAAAGAAGCCTATTTATATAATTTATTTATTAAAAAAAAAGTTAGACATTAAGCAAGACGTCTGTGTATATTACAAGTATATGAACTTCAGCATCTGAGAGAACCTTTCTAAAATTTGGTAATATAAGTATTTTTAAAATTCTTTCTGTAATTATTTATTTTAAATTAACTGTTACTGTAGTTGCTGTTAACTTTTGGGTTTATATGTGAGGCTGTTCTTTAATAGCTAGTGAATAATAGCCAGTGAAATCTTAAGCATTCCCTGATAATGAGAACCACGCAGGAGTTGTACAGATAAAAGTATTTTTCGTTCTCCTTTTGAGTAGTCTGAGACCAAGGAGTGGAGGAAATGGCAGAGCCCTGGGTGTCTGCTCTGTGAGGCTTTAAGAAAATGCAAGTCATGATGAGCAGCTGCAGCCAGTTGGGAAGGCTAAACTGATTAGTCTGTAAACACTAGGAGATGGTGAGTGTTGGTGTCAAAGGGACCGTGACAGTCATCAGATTGTGGTTTATCTCAGGCTGGCATTTGAATGATGGCTCTCCCACACAGGAGCAGTTTTATGGCTTTGCAGAGGTATAATCTGAGCCCAGCCTGATGGATCCAGAGCTGCTCAAAGCAGCTTCCCAGTTCTCTGTTCTGTACCACCAACCCTGGGCTTTTCACAAACAAGACTGTTATTTTCTTTTCACCAACCAGGAATTACAAGCATAAAATTTACTAGTCCTGACAGAGTGGGAATTGGCCCTTGCCCATTTGCAGAAGAGTATTAGACAGCAATAGAGAGTCCCTCGAGGACAAAGCACGGGGGCTGCTCACAGGGAACGCAACAAGGGAAGTAGCAAGATTGCATTTTGCACTTTGTGGTCAGAGATGGTCACAGGAAAAGGCATTCCTGTAAACAGATGGATTTCCAACCTGCTGCAGAGCTGGGCAAGAGCATGAGGTGATCCTTTCTGCTCTAGTATGATGATGCCCTCAGGAGGGGATGGAAGATGGGCAGTGAGTATGGCAGTGCTTGGGGGGTACAGGCAGCTCTGTGCTGGATTTGTGGCAGATGTTGTTCAGCGAGGCAGCTGAGGGCACACACAGCCCTGCATGCAGGAGCTGGAGCTCATCTCTGATAAAAGTTCGGTGGCTGCACTACCTACGTGAAGTTGTGTATAAAACCCATTCTTGGATTGTTTCTGTAGTGCTGCAGGCAGGAAAGAAGCTCCTACCTGTACTACATGTGGACTTCTTGGCTATTTGAAGTTACAGGGTTATTTATCACCCAGTCATAGGAACTACTGCCAAAATATAGTCCATGTCAATGGGAAGAGAAAGGGATTTCCTTGCTCATATGGAGCAGAGAACCTCCTGCAGTCTCATATGTCCCATTTTTCAAAGGACATACCCTGTATTCTGGGTGATGAGCAAGCCCTTCTTCATAAATATTTCCTGTAAGACCCTGAGGCACCATCACCTGGGCAATAAGTTTTTACTCCAGTAAGGGTCAGAGGGAGCAGTCTGAAGCTCTGAATGCCAGCCACAGTGGAGCTCCTCCATACAACCCCCACAGCTGCAGATGAGTCAGGAGGGGGTCAGAAGAGCTGCTGCCCACTGGGAGATACATAATAGGAGGATAAACAGTAAGTGAGATAAGTGAGAGAAGGTGAAAAGACAGCTATTATCCCCTTTACAGTAGAGAAAATTTTTAAACCAAGCAAAAGCAAAATTAGGAAGAATGTGGAGGCTAGAGGCATATACAGATGTTACCTTAAGAGATTATTCCTGCTTTGGGAGGTTCTGTAGCAAAAAAGAAAAGAATTAGAAGGAAAAACAAACAACAATCCAGAACAAGAATTTCTAGGGAACTTGCCCTGAACTTTGGAGCAAAGGCTGGAGACTGGAATCTGGTTATTCAGCAGAGGGCTGATAGGGGAAGAAAGGAATTTGTGAAGATAGCAATGAGATATGCAGAGTATCATGAATCTTTTTTAAAATGTTTTAATTACATGTATGGAGTCTCTTCTTTTTTTCTCATGAGAGATAAAAATATGTTGTACTTAAAACTGTTAGATATATGTGTAACACCTTTCACATTTGGTCCTTTCTTTATTACTTACATTTAGAATAGCAAATTTTTGCTACTGTCATATGAATTGTATGAGAGCATCTTTCCCTTCCTTTTAGTTCTCTCGAGAGCAAACCATGTCCAGCACATCCTGATGTGGCAATTCAGAATGCTCATATTCCTGGTAGAAACTGTTTCTTTAAGGAGGACCTGTAATGGAAAAGCATATTTTAAGACACAGGCTTTGATTTAAAAGCTGTTGGCAGCTGCCTTGCAATAGGTGTATTTCTCTGCTTTCCTAGCTGAGGATTTGTATGAAATGTGACAATTAAGAAACCAGGTGTCCTGCTCTGGATGCAGTGGGCCATGCTAGTTGATCTGCAAGCTGGGGAGATGGTGACATTGGTTACTGGTTTGCAAGGATAAGAGACTATTGATTTCTGGCAAATAGATTATGGTAAGGCAAGCATTCATAAAAGCCATGCGGAGAGCATAATAATACTCAGCAGTGGAAATAAAAAATGGGATTGATTTACCATGGTGCCATAAAGCAGCACTCCTCCTCTCCCTACCCCAGTAACAGGCTCTCCCCTGCTGCTGCACCTCTGTCTGGGCACCCACCAGGGACCCCAGGGTGCCAGTGGCTCTAATTGCCTGGAATTTGGCAGCTGGAGGGGGTGCCACTCGCCTTGGCCTGCCTCAGCATTTACAAATTGCAGCTACACAGTCCAGGCCTGGCTCAGTGTGGTTAAACCCATGTGGCTGGGCAAAGCCAAGTCCTTGCCATTCCCAAATGCCCCCTGCAATCCCACCCTCCCACGCCTGCTCGCCCCCAGCCCCACGCAGTAATTCTGTGCCCTCCACTGCACAAATCCATCTTCTGCTGGGCCTGGTGCTTCCTTCTGTCTAGCTGTTGTGCACCTGAGGAACATGAAATCAGGGTTACTGGTTTTAGTTACTATTGTCCTGCATGAAAAATTAAACCATTGGTAGCAGTTGTTTGGTGTATCATCATTTTCTTAAAATTCAGTTCCATGGCTGCTTTGTAAGGCAGAGGTATGGCAGCATTGTGCCAGTGGGATGCTGTTTCAGGTTGCTGTTTCTATACCAGCTAGGTGATTTTCTCTTCCACTTCCAGAATGTTGGGATCAATATTGCCTGATTTTGTGGGATTTTGGATGCATTTTTCAAGTGTTTTAAATATTTAAGTCCTAGGCCTCGTGGGAGGGAAGTGATAGAGTTTTTTTCAGCCTGTCAATGAAAACACTGAAATGAATGGATCTGGGTATGACTTTGTGAGCTCAGAGGGTCAAAGCTTGAAATGCTTGCACAGGAGAATCAGAAGCAATAGGTTTTGCTTTAAAGTAATCTTACATCCTTGCATCTCGCAGTATTTCCCCTACCTTTAATAGTACAGGCTTTTTTTTGAGTATGAGCCAACATACTCTTCCCCTTTTCATAGGCTAGCCAGCGTTTTTGGGTGGGTTCTGTAGCAGTCACCCAATCTGCTTCATCTCGTGTGGCATTTCTGTCAGTCCTGGTTTGTCAGCCTGGCCTGCAGGATCATGATGGGATAAATATCCCCTTCTTCTGTCACATCCATAGGGAAACTTGAGGAAATCTTACTGGATCATGGCACTGTTGAGGTACAGTTGTTTAGTAATGCCTCTTAAAGAATCTTTGGCTCAGCCTTGGTTTTAATGCAAGCTGCCTGTTGTGGTGTTGCTCTAAGCTGGCTGCATCACTGCTTTTCAACCTCAGTTACAGTTATTACTTCCTCTTCTCTCACAACTGGAAATTACTCAGCTTTTCAACTAAATTGCATTTATTTTGACTTAGAGTACTAAAATAAATTGTTAGGTTTACAATTCAGGGCTTGGGTTATTTTTTTTCTTTTTTTTAATGATACAGTCTGAACATGGCTGAAGTGTGGGTGCACTAGCTAAAATATTACATTGCTTCCAATACACCCTGTGAAAATCTCTGCAGTGTTGCTGTTTGCAGGCAATTAATGTTGTGGTATTGTTTCCTATGTTCAGGAAATTACTGCTGAAGTTTTAATCTGTTGAAATACAAAACTAGAGAGAATTTAATGCTGACCTTTGTATATGAAATTAAGTATAATTATTAGATCTGTAGAAGTCCTTTTGCATTAGCTAACATGTACTAACTCATACTTGCCATGAACTGCTGAATTGATGCTATTTCCAGTAAGCTTGCTGGAAGTGGGGAGAGGGCATTTACCAGAGGTTTCTGTCTTGCCATTAACACATATTTTAATTTATTTTATTTTATTTTAAAGAGTTGTGTAAAATAAATCCACACAATATGCATGCACTCATGTGCATAGTTGCACAAAGAATATTGGTTAAAAAAAAAATCAGAGTTAATTCATAGTAAGTAAAGAACTTAATGGGAGGTCAGAGTACACTTTTGGAAGTGGGTCTAGATACTCTGGGGCCTCCTGTGGAAGTTGTGCTGCTATCCCTGTCCCCATTTCAGACAGGACAGGTTTAAGAGAAAACAGAAAAAGCATGTGCTAAGAGTCTTCTCAGAGGTCATAAATTTCCCAGGTCTCCTGTGCCCCATGGTCTCCTCGTGTATAATGTGGACTGCAGATATTTCCAGGTTGTCAAATGTGCAAGGAGATGTTAATGGCAGAAGGGAGGTGGCAGCTGTAGGACCTAGCCCATCTTGTCCTTTTGTTCATTTGCTTCAGCAAGCAATTTTATAATTATTACCACTTCTTAATCAATTCTACTTGGTGTGGATTTAAGTACCAAGTGCTTAGTGTTGTTTGCTCAAATCTGGAAACAAAGATTTTACAGTAGGACTGTCTTGAGCATTTGATGTGTGGGAAGACAGTGCTTGCTTCTGATTTTTTATGGTGTCTTTGCAGATACAGCTGAGCTGGTTTGGTGTGAACAATTTGAGCCTTAGAAATAAGATGTAGCATGATACAGACACAGCTGTCCTGGTGCTCTCCAAGCTTGAGGCAGCAGGCAGCATTGCTGTACACCACAGTATCCTGTATTCAGGATTTCTGAGCAATGGCTTCACCTCACTTACCTGCTGGCCAGCACGGCACACCCCTGGAAGAAGGAGCAGAGAATGGAATTTCATTATGGACAGGGGGTGGTACAGCTCTTAGAGGCCTTGGGAAGTTTGCCTGCCTTGTCAGTTCCTTATAACCACTAATCATAAGAGCATATGGGAATATCCAGTTTCCCACTCATCTCTGTTTTTCCAATATCCCTTTTCCTAATATATGTAAAGAAAGTCACAGCTTTTTTCCAGTTTGAAAAAGCGGATAAGAATAATTAATTTCATCGTTTTCATCTAAAGAAAAAGATAAAGCTTGCAACAACTTTACAAAAAAACATTTCTTGGTATATTTCTGGGCATTTGTATTGTTATGTGTGGACTTAAAAATACTCTGGATCCTCTCTTTATTCCTTGAATTACAAGCCTTTTGAAATACCTTTTCATGTTCATGGGTTTGCACAGTGCATAACACAATGGACTTGCAGTCTTGGCTGGACCTGTGGTTTTTACTGTAACACTTTTTTTTAATATTTTTCATTCCCATTGCAAGCTCTAGTTAAGTCATTCTGCCCCGAAATCCAGCATCCCCTTTATTGTCCTCAGGGTACAGAATAAGGCTAGCACAGAAAAAGCTTTTAGAAACATGTGCTTTCTCTGTGTCCTCGGTGGTGAAAGTGCAGCCTCTCCAACCTGGGTCGATCCTGCATGTGAGCTGCATTCTCTCGTGTATAAATACACCGTGTTAAAAAAGGAAAAGCCCTGAGTGCAGCCTGCTTTCTAGTGTGTCGATGCTCTTCTGGGAACTGATGGGGCAATGCCTTTCTCCTGAGCTCACTGCTCCTGGGTGAGCCCGAGGACAATGTGCCTCCTCCTGCCCTTCTCCGCCACTGGGGAAATCCAGCCTTGGCACAGCAAGGATCTGCTCCGCCAGGAAAGGGATTCTGGTGAGGTTTGTCATCTTACTCACTGCGCGTCTTTCCTGACCTGCCATCTACTTGGAGAGATTTGTAAGCTGGCTGTCTCCTTTCTACTCCACGAAAACTCATTTGTGGAGATGCTGTTGGTATTCATATGCTTAGGCAAGATAGAGTGGTCTGCTTTGTTTTGCTTTTTGTTCTCTCTTTTTTTTTTTTTTTTTTTTCTTAATATCTGCATGTTTTAGAAAAATAAATAATTCTAAAACTTTGGAGGGGTTTGGACAGGAACAGTGGAACTGGCACGATGCAGAAGTGTTCAACAAATGTTATCAATGAAACTTTCAACAAATGTGAGGAAATTAATCTATATGTATACATATTTTTTAACGCAGTTCAGCAGCCAAAACAGGATGAAGCACCATTTGCTTGTTTTATTTCTTGCTGACAAAAAAACCCAGAACAAACTCAATTTGGTAAGAAAACATGTCTCAGACACTTAAATTGTTTACAATTTGTCTGTCTAATGGCATCAAATTTTAAAATATTGGTTCTTAAAACACAGACACCCCCAAACCTGGGGATGTGCATGTAGACAGTCTCTGGGTGAGCGCAGCAGTCCAGCAGTAAGCAGAAAACCTGCAATCCATTTCCATGTCTTGGAAGAGCTCCTTATTCTCCAGGTTAGTCTGCAGAGCATCTCCCTTGATTCCTGCTCTTAGGGCTCGTATTTGGGGCACTTTGGGAAGTAAATCACTTGGCTTACAGCTGTTTCACTTAAGTCTTTTCATTTAGGTGGTTAACATGTCAAACAGAGGAATTGAGTGTTACTCTGAATATTCTGCAGGGCATTTGAAGGTAGCATCCATTTCAACATTACAGTTTTGTAGTATCCAGTGCCCTCTTTCACCTGCAGCTCTCTGATGTTTGTCATGCCAAGACACAGAACAAAACTGGCTTTTGTGGGTTTTACTTTGTTTTACTAGATACTACTTTATAGTACCAGAGCACACAAGTTATTTACAGGAGAGGTACAAAAATAGTTGGGTCAGGTCAAAAAGTGCCAGAAGAACCTTTTATGTTTCATTCTTGTTAACAGAGACTTTGATTAATCTTCTTCTCTTGGTTGATTATTTTTCTTTCAGAGTTTCTCTTGCCTGGGTTGGACTTCCCTGAAGTGTTTTCAGTAAAGGCAGCATGCTGCCTCTAAGTGTCAAAACCCTGATTGTAGTCAGAAGCTGTCAGGAGTATCTACCTGCACCTGAAGGCAGCTTAATGCTTTTTTGAAATTGTAGACTTTGCCACTAGATTTACAAAGTAAAAATATGGAGACAGTATTGATGTGAACTACTCCACTGGTTTTATGACATGGGTCTAAGATTGTGGTTGGGTGACCTGAGGAGACAACTGGATTATTTATAAAAGGTGACCAAGTAAGGTCATTGCCACAGGCTTGTTAAACTTCCATCAGAATTTGTGAAGAATCTGTGGCTTGAAAAAGACCAAAACAAGTTTGAGTGATACAAGGAAGAAGTGAGAAATCATTAAGGCAATGGGACCTTTCTGGATTCCTTCTGAAGTCTGGGATGATGAACTGTATTTATGTTTTCCATCATGGGTTGTAGGAAGTTTCCATCTTGGGATTTTAGTAGTTCATTTCTTCTGTCTGCGTTTTGTCATTAGCATTTGGAGTGACTGCTACACCTCTGGGTAGTTCCTATTTAATGTGCTTTTAGTACTATTTTCAGTATTACTATTTTACCAGTAATTTAGTGTTATGTGACTTAGTTAATGGTTGCAATGTGGTTCTTCATCGCTATCACAAATAGTTTATGTCTCTAAAGGAATGGGAATGAAATGTCATAGCAACAGATGTGTAGTTCTGAAAATGCAATACGTTTTTAAGAAGGAAAACTTAAAGAAAAGCAGAAATCCTGGTCCTGCTAAAACTGGGCTGTGCCTTCACACAAAGTCAGGAGGCCCAGTGGGAATGGGTATCCCAGGGCTTGGTGCCAGTGTTTTTGAGGCAGATAATTTATAACGAGAAGCCGTAAAGCACCAACCTGTGCTGAGTCTCAGGGCTACAATCCACACACGGTGTTGCCAAAGATTGTTTGTTTATGTGCAGGGATCTCCACGATAGCAGTGTCTCTTGGCAGCCATTGGAAACTGCTGTTATTAAAACCCCTACATTTCTCATTAGAACAACTCTATTGTACATATTGTTTAAATATAGATTACTAATGAAATGCCTTTTTATTGTTTACCCAGTGAATACTTTCAGCATAAAGTTAATTTGTAGTGTTATGTAAATTCTGTTTAACTTCAATCAAGTTTTTAATTATGTTTTTACCACAGTAATTCCCATTTGATTTGTCATCTCCTGTTAGGTATTTAACGTTGCAGAGGGTGTTTTTTTTCTTATTTTCCCTTTTTTATTTTTTATTTTCCCTCCTGTTTTATTCTTTGATGTCACCTGGAATAGAGCCTCACTCCAAAGCTGTGTAAGTTTGATTCCCTTTCATGCAAGCATGACTTAATGAAGAATTACTACAGAAAACCAATATTGGAAATGCTTTATTGTTTTGGTATCGATGAGCAAAAATAAGATCAGAGAGAACTACCACAGAGAAGACATCCAGCTGTTCCATTTGCTCCCTTCCCTTTACCTTTCTTTCAGTGAACCTTTGATGCTCTTGGATTCCATTTGAAATGTCAGGTTGCTACTTAACACCTGATGACCACTCAGTCTGGGGCTGCCTTGCATAGATACCAATTGTTCTCACAAATGTTTGCTTGCCCACTGAGCAGATAAATGGACCCTCTTTTGGCAAATCATCAGCACATTAATCATGTCTGAGATAGGACTTATCAGGCAGCATCTCAAGTCTAGATAGTTATTTTCACATGTAGATATATATATTTTTAATATCTTTTTATCTGGCTAAATTTAGTGTAAATAGTTGAAGTTCAGTCTGTCTTCAGAGGTCGTGGCAGAAAAACTTCTTCAAAAAGGTGTATGATATTTCGTGTATTTATGTAGAAATTTTCTCCTGTACATGTGGAAAGATGTGGATTCGTTTTGTGCAACAGTGGGGGGTCTTTTAATTAAAATACACAGTCTTTTTTTTTTTTTTTTCCCTGAAATCAGGGCCTCCTAGAACTCAGTAGTGATTCTTGCTCAAAAACTGTTCATGCTGAAGTAAAAACTGTGTATTTATGACACATTCTGAATTCAGGCACACTTGAAGTAGCTCAGTTGGATACTCAAAATTAGCAGCAGAATATGAAATATTTGCTTTGGGAACATACTATTAAATATAAATTAATTGCTATCCTAAATTACTTTAAGGGAATTTGCATACTTGCAAGCTGATTTCCAGAAGATTGGGATTATAAAGACCTTAACAACGTGCTAACTCTCCTGCTTGAAAAACGAGTGCACCTAATACCTAGCTACAGCCTTTATTTAAAAGTGCACTTTTGAGTTATTTGCAAAATACTCTTCATAGTGTGCTTGTACACTTTACATCCTCAGTGTGTGCTGGTATTCCAGCATTGACT
The DNA here is from genome assembly GCA_013398615.1 of Brachypodius melanocephalos. Lineage (NCBI taxonomy): Eukaryota > Metazoa > Chordata > Aves > Passeriformes > Pycnonotidae > Brachypodius > Brachypodius melanocephalos. Next base: position 6,157,160 of record VZSR01003794.1, on the reverse strand, counting down.
GATAATACCATCAATTCACAGCTCTCCTACAGAAATGAAAGATGGAGAAATAATCGACTCTCCCTCTTGAAAAATCACATTTCATATGTAACTGTTACAATGTATTTGATTGAGATGGGAATTGTGTTACTTTCTCATGGGAGTTGTTTGAATTTCCACTGTTTAAAAATCAATTCAGCTTGATGAGTGGTGGATTCAAGCAGTGGAACCCATTAGGATGATTTCATATCACTAGTTGCACCCTATTTAATCTTTCTGTTGGGAGATAATTAAGTTGAACTCATTAATTTGCACAGATGTTGAATGTTTCCATCAGACATGGCTTGCTCCACCCTCACCTGTCCTTCCTGCCCAGGTGCAGGGCAATGCCCCACTTCCCTTGAAATTAATGCAAGGTTTTAAAATTAAGAGACATGACAGCACCATGGGCATTCATCTCTTGGACTGGTGAATTACTGGGGATATTTCTAACCTGTATTTTTGTGCTTGAAATTGTTCTAAGATATTTCAGACATAAAATCTCACAGAATGCACGCAGTACTTCACCACAAAGTAGTTTATCCAGTAAAATATGTTCTTCAGGAGATGACAGCTAAACAGAAATTCCTCTTTTGATATTTTCACAATATTGCATCGATTGTTAATGTATAGAAGATGTACATGCTTTTATTTCCTACTGCTTTTCCTTTGAAAAGCACCTCCATAGAGATGAATAAACCCCAAATTTATCACCATTTCTTTAATACACCCAGAATAAGAGATACTTATCTAAGTTTTTGCCACGTGATCCAAGCTTTTTTTCCCACTCCTTTCCAAAGGAGTGATATTTTACCCAGTTGCGTGGCTATTTTCCCTATTTGCTTAAATAAGTAATTCAGTCTAGGTGGAGCTGGAAGGGCCTGAATTTTTAAGCTCTTGTGTGGAGAGATGAGGCCAAGCAGAAGGGAATGCCATCAGCAGGCAGTGACAGTGGCAGCAGAGCTGTTTAGACAGCTGCACGTGTCATATCATGTCCTCTGGTCCCCGTCATGCTGCTATTTCTGTCTCGTTAGCACAAATCACAGCGTCCACTTCGGCGAGTCCCCATTGCACCTTGGCTCGTCCGGGGGCACTTCCTAATTTGAGAGAGTTTAAAAGGGGTGGTGAAAATTCACAATGTGGTAAGGGGGTGTTCCTTTAGTGCAGGGCACAGGGCAGTGCCACCAAGGGCGTGTCTGGCCTGGAATAGGACACCTGGCCCCTCTGTAGGCATTTGGGAATGTTCCTACCAGACAATGCCACCACCTAAGGTGTTCATACAGAACAAGTCAGGCTAATTCAAGGAGTGGATCCAGAGGAAAATCCTCTGTCTGCTGCTTGTTGCTGCTTCAATGGCCACTTATTCTAGACACTGTCTGCTCAGATAACCACCAAACCCCAGGAGATGTAAGCCTTGCTTGTGGTGAAGTCATACATCTGGTATGCTAACTATGAACCAGTATTATAAATTAAGGTATTTTTTAAAAGATATCAACCAGCAGTAGTCTGTTTTTATGATATTTCTTTTTGTTATGCTTTGGTGGTTTTTTTATTTTTAATATTTGCCCATGCTAAGACATCATGTTTCTTGTATTTTCTTATATTCTCACTGGACCAGATTTTTCATTGTTTTCTGAAAAGTTCCTGTTTTCAGTACAGCAGGCATGTGTCATGTTTCAGAAAATAATAGTGTAAAAGCATTAACAAAATTTAGCTGTTGTTAACTTGCATTTTAAGAAGGCTTTTGATCTGCTTAGCTGTCAGTGTTCCCATTCTTTGTATGACACATTCATTTCAACACTTCCTAAATTCTGACCATTCTTGCTAAGGCTCTCCTGTGTGTTAGGCACACCTCTAACTACAACTGCAGTTGTGTATAAATGTCCATATGGAAAAATCAGTCTTTTTGAAGTGAAAATTCATGTTATATGCTCAGAAATTGATCCACAGGATTTCTTTATGCTATTTACAAATGCAGTATATTTCTTGGTTTATGAGTTTGCTGCATGTTTACTGTTTGAAGAATAATGCACATATTTTCTGGCTTCAATAATAACACTTAATATCAACTTACAAATTTAACAAAATATGAGGGTCATAAACAGGCATAAGCCATTGTATATTGATTTAATACTTCTCCTCAAATGGATTTTCTTAAAATCTTTCACTTCATTCAAGATGAGGGAAATTAGAGTTAAGTTTGTCTGGCCTTAACTGTCTGTCTTGTGTTCTGCAGGGACGTATGTCCTGGCTTTTTGTGGTTTAATTTTTTAGCAATAAGGATGAGAAATGGAGGAAGATTTTTTTAATTTTTGGATGAGACAAGACAGAGTGCCAGTGAGTGCTGGGAGAAGCCTTCCCAGGACACAGTTGATGTGTTATTGCAGGTCTCTGAGCTTCAGCTGTCTCTAACACTATGTGTGAGCAGCTGATGTAAGAGTGGCTCCTGTAAGTGCTGCCATGCTTTCAGGCTTCCTAGTTAAGTGGTGCTGAAGACAGTTATCTTGGTTTCTAGAAATGTCTACTCGTGATTCAATCCAGCATATAAATATTCAGTAATAATATTTTTCGTGACAAAGTCAATTGATAACGGGCACCTTGAACCATGACTTCCTTAATTCAGTGTTTGAAATTTTTCTTGCGGTAGCAGTACAAACTGAACCAAAGATGTGTACAGCATGTGCTGTATTTGCAAAGAGAGCTACAGGGGGAAAGATGGTATTGAAGAAACTCAAAATTTTTGAAATGAGCTAGGCTGATGCCTTTTGACGTTGCTGCCTTTTGTGGCAGCAGCACGCTGTAAATGCAAACTTCCCTTGTACAGTCCTGTGCTGGTCAGAGGTGGATGAGAGGTGGTGGGGCAGCAGTGTGGGTAGAAGCCTGTGAGAAGGAGGCACAGCAGTCCAGCTGTAGTACATCTTACACAGGGCTGTGTGTTTGTACAGGTGTCCTGGCTAGTGGGCAGCTTCAGCAGAAAAGGCAGTGACCAGGCTCGTTGAGCTCTGCTTATACCACTGCATGTTTAATGGGACTAAACAGGAATCCAGCTGCTGTCCTGCTGCTCCTTCATCTGCAAATAACTGGCAATGGTATCCGTGCCTCATCCACAGGAAGGGTAAGGGAAAGCCTCCTCCAAGCCTCCTGTGCAAGGGATGGAACAGACTGAACCCACTTGGTTTAAATAATCTGCAGAAGAGCCCTTTCTATGGAAATGGTTGTTTTCACATTTTTTGTCTTGGAAAGTGCTAAATTCAGCATCCCCGAGGGTTTGGGTTTGTGTCTTGGTGCTTGCTGTGCACGCAGGCAGTGAGAGCCAGGCTTAGCTCTAATCAGCTGTGATTCATTGTGCCTTTACCCCGCAACATCCAATACTGAATAGATTTGAAACCTTTGCTACGTCTTCCTTTGTTGGTTTGTTTCCACAATTCACTTCCATTAATTTCCAGGGCCTCGGGGATCTTTGTTTTTTTCATTGCTGATGCTGGCCATGAACACAGAGGCAGACAGGCAGCTGGTTACGCCTCTGCCTGCCAGGCTCCAGGAGCAAATTCCTTCTGCACAAGCAGCCCTCTCCCCACTCCCCTCTGGATTATGGTTTCATTAAAGGTCTCATACATATGTGATGTTTTAACCCAAATGGGGTATAATAAATTTCATCTGAATAAGCAGTGCCTTTTATGTGTCGTAAATTTTGCCTTTTCCTGTCCCCACTGATACACTCCCCCCCTTCACATTTCAGTTATCTCCTGATAAACTCCTCGACATTTCCATAGTGCTGTGGCAGGCTCGAGGTGCAGAAGTGGGTCACACACAGCTCTCAGGAGAACTCTAACTTTGTAACTGGATGAATAAGAAGCTCCTGGCTATTCAGATTTCTTGCCAGGTTGACTGCCATTGCTGAAAGGAGGGAAGTAAAGTGTGCTTTCATTCTAAAAGCACTTTGTACATATGATTCAGCTTTTTCAGGGCTCTGGTGTGAGGTGGGTAAATGTTGTGGAGAAATTGAGGCAGGAGGTGTGTGTGCCATTCTCCTGAACAGCTGTGCTTGGGCTCACATCACAGCCATGCCCTTATCTGATGAGATACAAGTCTGGCCCTTTTCTGGGGCCAAATAAAAATTCATAATAATAGAATGAAAATTCCAGCGTTGTTACAAGGTAACTGGAGCTGGAAAATGTGTATCTGCTGCCCCAAGGTACCCTGGGGTGGTTCCCTTGGGCTTTTTTGCTTTTCTTCCACTTCCCCCCTCCTCAGTTTTTGGCCCAAAATAGTTCCACTTGCTGGAGAGAAACAAACAAACAAACAAACAAAACCAAACAAACAATTGATGAATTTCATTTACAGTCCTACAATGAGAAATCAGAAGTCTTTTTGCTAGAAAAAGAAAAAGCTTCTATGTTGTATAAAAACCCCAAAATACTGTTTTTTCTGACTTCATCTCAGTAGGCTTCTAACTGCCTGTAGTATACATATATTTGTATCTGGAACAAGCTTTTAAAATGTGCTTATGTGCTATATAATCCAGGAATGATCCAAGTGCACTGTGGCTCAGAGATCCCTGCAGTACTGAAGGATTATTAGTGGGAGTGGAGAGATCAGTTTAGGAGATTGCTGTTATAATTTCTGGGGGCCCTAAAACGTGTGGAAATATTTTATGTTTACACACTTTGATACTAGATTTTTTGGAGTGTGTCTCCTGATCTGTCTATTGAGTGTCTTAGTGGTTTGTGCAAACTCAGCTTTATTTCTTTAAAAAGAACACATTCCCTCTGAAATAATGTTACTTAAAAAGCACATATGATTATTACATGACTTTCTTGCTTAATTTTGCGTGCTAAAGGAAAGCTATAAAGGTCATTTGGTGAGCAATTTTATCTGGGATTTTCTCCTAGTAGTTAAAACCACATGACGTTAATAGCTATTTACATAATCCCTAAAAACTGGGAGGCAAATTGTGCATGTGGAAACATGAAAGGTATTGTAAACAGGAGAGTTGCTTTGTCCTGAGATATGTGTTTTGACTGTAAAGCTGTGTAACTGAAGTTTGAAAGAAGGTACAATTCTAATCCATTTCATTTGTCTTAAGGAGTTGGCGAATTGTGAGTCCTATTCTAGGAAATGGATTTTTGTTTTTTCTGAGTGAATCTGTAAAAACCCCGTGAAATCACTGTCTTTTGGCAGTTAGCCAGGTAGTTCAGTAAACAAGCTGGATTGATCTGAAAGTTTTTTATGTTAATGTTTGATTTCAGATACATAGTGTCACATCATTCACCTTCATATCTTCTAAGTTTAATTGTGTGAGGTATATTCAATCCTGTGTCCACTTCCAAAGCCAAATAATTTTTTTTCTTTTTAAATATAGGCAGACCAATCTTACTTTACAGTAGTGGATCCTGTTGGCATCCACAAACAGAAAATAAACCTCAGTGCTTTCCATGAAACCTAAATTTCCTTCAGCAGAGGTCCTGAAAATAAGCAATCAAGAAGCAAGCATCTTTTTTACAGATGCAAAGCCTGGTTGGACCAACTGGCTGTTCAGCTTAATTCTTGTGGTAAATCTCTCCTTTCACCTCCCACCCAAGTGTAAGATGTTTGGAGAGGATTCCTTTAAGGGTGGTGAAAAACAGCCTTTCTGCTTTTTGTTCAAGCAGAGGATTTTAAAAAAGAGCGTTAGCAAAGGATGGAAAAATTCTGAACAGCATAAAGACAATGTGGGGGGAAAGTTTATCTAGTTAGGCACTATGTTAATGTTTCTGTTTGCAGACCTGGCTAAAACTATCAATCTGTGTTCTTAAAGTGGCTTTGTGAATTGCTAATGAGAAGCAAATTCAGTACAAATTTGTAAGCTGGATAACTCCTACTCTGATGGGTGAAAAGGGACTGAGCGATAGCAGTGGATCTGAAAATAATGCAGTGTCAATTCCCCAACCTCGCTCTTGGCCTTGTGTTGATAATTGTATTTAAAACTTGGCCTTTTGGAATCAGATAATTGTTTAAACCAAGCTGATAGGATCATTTTCCATTCCCAAAATTCCTAGCTATGCTAAATCCGTGAGAGATGGAAAATGTAAATCGAGTATTGCAGAAGAATTTAAGGAACAAATAACGTTATTTCGTGATTGTCATGGAAGTTTGGATGGTTGGTTGGTTAGTTGGTTGGTTATTATTGATTGTGTTTGGCTTTAAACACAGAAACAGCGATTTACATTTACCTGATTTTAATTTTGAGACCTTAAAAATAATAAAAAATGGCTATTGAAACTTTCTCCATCTACCAGGGCATTTGTGGCCTTGTAACAGCAAAAACATGCTACTTTCTCATTATTTCCTGTATATCCATCATGTCATTTATATATTGCTGCCCTCTTTTTTTTACACATTTCATTCATAAGTCACTTTCTCTCTTCTGGCAGTAGCTACCATTTTATTTTCTGGATGCTGCAGGAAACAAGTAATAATTGTACTTGTTTCCAGGATCAATAAAACTATGGGTAGTTTCTCTTCTACTTGAGAAACAGCAGCAAAACTTCTGATTTATTCTTAATTAGAATACCTTATGGATTGGTTTACTAACAACCAAACCCCAAAATGATGACAAAAAAACCCTTTAGGCCTGCAAACTCCAGGAAAAAGATCCCAAACCAGCCTGCCAAAGGTATTTACTGGATGTGGTTTTTACAAAACACATTTCAGCACTGTAGGTTTTCATCCTCTATCTCCCAATAACACTTTGTGGCTTTTGAGCAATGACTTAACCTCTGCTGGCCAAGTTGGCCACTGGTGAGCGTGAGGCTGAATCCTCCCATCTTTGGAAGTGCACCAGGTTATTCCACTCATTAACTGACTCCTGTAGGTAATATATATATATATTTCTCTCCATTTGCACAATGGTGATGGTAATACCTTCTGCCTGCCTCTCAGTGGGATCTGGGGGGATTAGTTACGTCTCTACAGCAGCATGGAAGTGGTGAGGGTGATTACAAAGAACAAGATGTGCAATTCCACGGGAGGGGCAGCAAGCTGCGAGCATCTTGTTACACTTCCATAGCAGAGCAGCTGGCTGATGAGCTGGCCTGGCCTCCACAGTCAAACCACATTTCAGCACAGCTGGCTCGTTTGTGGGCTACTCTGATTTCTCACATCAGGACCTCCGTTTTCTGAAGGTGCCATCAGATAGGGAAATGCAGATGACAACTAGCCTCTGGAGCTGTGCGTTTGGATTTGGCTTGCCAGAGCAATTCCAGGCACTGAGGGTGTGAGCACCTGTAGGTGACCATCTTTGCCAGAAGGCTGTTCTTCCAGCAGTGTGGCTCTTGATGCTCTGGCCACCTGCTTCCCCCGTGACATTCTTCACTCCTTTGCTGCCATCACCTTCTGCACATGGGGTGTGCTTTCTTACCAGATTTTCCTTTCCCTGTTTGCTCAGCTCGAGATCCACCTAACAACTCAACACTTCTGCAGTGTCAGCAAGAAGTCACTCAGTAATAACAGCCGAATTTATTTCCTTTTATGCCCTTTCAGGTAGACCCTGTTTATTTGATTCTGCTTAGAATGTGAGCTCTGGGGTGGACTCTTGCCTGGATCTTTCCTCCAGTGGGCTGCTGCTGTGTTTTCGGTGTTGTACAGGGTTAACCCCAGTTGGAACTGTGACAGCTCTGTCTTGGGACACTTGGGAATTCATTTTCAGAGTTTCCCTCAACTGGTTCAGTGAATTAAATAAAAGGTGTATCTGAAAGGCAAGTTCTTTCATTTGTGCTCTGTGTATGCTTTAAAGCCCTTTGAGCACTTAAGTTATAGTGACTGCTGAAAGTAATGAGAATGAGTGATAAGAAAAAGGATTTACTTGTGTTTTCATTAGGATCTATTAAGACTAATGTAATCAAATGGGATAAAATGCTGGCACCTTCTGAGGGTCGTTGTAAGTGATTGTAATAATAAAGCGATTGTTCTAGTGTCTTGCCTAAGGGAAAATTAAAATGACTGAAATAAAAAAAATAGGAGGTGTGATGCAATGCATTTAGGTGTGGAACACTCATCTATTTGAAGTGGATGCTGAATAGTTTTAATCCATGTCTAACAAGTGCATTTGGTTTTCACTTTGATGCATCAACAAGACACTATGGTTCAAATAAAGGGCTCATATTTTAGATAGCAATTAGTAGAACAAGAGAAAATAATAAAATTAAATTTTTCTATTGAACATACAGAAAAATAGGAACCTTCAGTTTTGGATTTGGGTGCTGATTTTTGAGTTTGCTAGTTTGCAGCTCTTGAAAAGCTTGACTTTCAAACAAGGTGCTGCAGACTTTCTGGAAGACAGACACGAATGGCATTTGAGGTATGGAATCAGTACAGCCAACATACTCTTTGGTGTAAATGGCCCTGTGGGATGTTTGTGGAATCAACACTGCACATATGCAAGCAGAATGAAACAGAGGGGAATCTAAACAGGTTAGTGTCGTGGCACAGTCAAAAGCAGTAGAATTACACATTCATTAAAATTACCTGCTTCAGGGAGGGATCTCAGGTACATTTTGTCCTTATTGTTGTTCTGTTTTGCCAGTGTCTGTCACAAGCAAAACTATCAGTTAGTGCTGGCAGAAGAAATCCCTAAGGATGTTAGAACAGCATGATTTTTATCTCAACTGTGTTCTGTTTCGTGGGAGCTACAGCTTGTGGCTAAAGTATTCTGCAACATTTTGACTTGATTCATTTTCTTTGACATGTTTAACATCCTGTGCCTAAATATCCCTCAGACTGAGCTGGGAGTATACCCCAGAGTTATGGAAAAATAGCGTATTGGAAATTAAGGTGACAAACATTTATATCCACTTATAAAGAGTAACTTTCATTTCATCGCTTCAAAGCTGTGAATTATGGTGTATGTCTGTAAAGGTGGGGTTAAACTATTTGTCCTGCTGGGAGTTTTTTTGTGTACTTTAAATTATTTTTTTTCTTTTGTTTTGAGCATTCTCCCATATTTCAAGTAATACTTTTTAGAGTGCGGATGTGCAGACATCTCATTTCCCTTTCATGACAATAGGAGATGTTTTGGAATACTCATTCCTACAGAACTTAAGCACCTGAGTATTTTAAATGTGTAAATGACCCAATAAAATCAATGCAAGTTCTTAAATTAATGAGCTGTTTGGGAATAAGCGATAAAAGCATGTGATCTCTGTGGCTTTCTTGCTTTAAACATGCAATTATGAAAAAGGTCTTGGGCATGATGGGCAGAGGAGGAAGAAACTAGTCTGTACAACTTTGAAAATATGGTAAGATAAATGGTTTGTGATCCAATGCTTCTTTAGAGATGGCAAAGGTTATGTGGGACTCTGGAGTGTTTGGTAAAACCATTTGAGAGTGTGCTGTTATATATGTAATAAATCTTTAAATAATGCTTCGGTCTGAAGACTCTGGCTTGCCCACAAATAATTTTGGAAGCTCTGTGCTGCCACATCATTTTTCTTCTAAAAATTTTCAGCTGCTGCTTGTGTGGTTTTAGATTTACATGATGTATTGGATACATACATTAGGTATAATTATTGTTTTTAATGTATTGTAATGAAAAATTATATTTGGCCTCTTGACAGTCCCAAATCAAGATCAAGATAAGGTCTGTAACACTTTGTGCTCTCATTCCCACGTGGGTTTTTTGGAACATTCAGTGGCGCTGCTCCTGTGTTTGTCAAGCAAGTTTCTCCATACATAAAATGGAAACTGTTTTTGATGATTTCCTAAAAACATAATGGTATGATTAAAATACAGGTTGCTTTGGACAGGAGTGGTCTTTGTTTCTATGGAGAACAGTGCCAGACATCTCTGGTGTATCAGAGAGGGAAGGGGCAGAGCTGAAGCTGTTCTCATTAGAGTCCTTCCTTGTGTGCTGTGTTCACTGCTGCCTTCAAGCAACACGAGTCCTGGGCTGGCACATCTGCAAGATCTTTCAGGTCTGTCAGGAGCCTAATCTAAAACATGCAAGTCAGTGTCTGATCCTTCCCATTTGCAAGGGGCTGTTCCTGAGTTCTGACTTTTTTTTTTTTTTTTTTAAATTTAAGCATGCTTTGTTTCATGGGAGAGAATCAGGGTAATTCCCAGTCCAGTTTTGGGACACAGGAAAGGGCATTTGCATCATTATCTTGATTGTGGTAAGCATGTGACCCTTGGAAAAATGGGCTGATTATGGAAGAGTGTTTTGTTTACTCCTGATTTCACTTGGCCCTTGCTGTTGTTCTGTTGATAGCTCAGGATATTGTCTCATCCTCACTACGTGGAGACTGCTACAGGTGTCACAGAAACTGGTTAGTTATTATAGAGCACTTTGTAAATAATAAGCTGTAGTAGAAAAACAATTATTACATTGTTGAAGCACAATTAATTCTTCCAGTAAAACTACAAAGAATAAATTCACGAATTAGGAACTTGAAACTGAGGTTTTTCTGTCTGTAAGAATCAAAGACATTTTTGTGGTCTTGCTTCATTTTGAGTTTATGAAATAACTTATTTTCATGATGCAAAATTACCTAGTATGCAAACTCTTGGCTGAGCACTTGAAAACAAACATGGCTTTGTAGTAACTCGTTATTTTCCCTGAAGAATATGTGTGCCCTTTCTGGCACTCAGCATTGTACTGCTTCATGTGGTTTTGTCTTTGGTATATAACCCACTGTGCTCCAGCTCCACACTTGATTAAATGGCATTATGAACTCTCTAATTATAATACCTTCACTTTATTTCACTCGAAATGGTTGGCTCTGGTGGATGGTGGTACAGACAGTGTGCAATATGAATGCTCTAGTTTGAGTTTCCTTGTTTGTGTTGTTATTATATGCATTGTGAGCTTGCCTGGTGGTCACCATCATGGAGGTAAATGTGGTTGTGACATGACATAAAAAAGAAGTGATGCCTTTCACAAATGCTTTACTATCTAACTAACAGTTTATGCTGTTATTACAGTAGCAAATATGGAATATCTCTCAATCTCCAAAACAGAAAATACATTTTCTTGAGGTGCTTTTGGGTTTTGGTGGTTTTTTTGAATGGATGTGAAGCAAGCGTTAGGACATAACTTTTCAAGCAAGGTTTTTCTAGGAAAGAAAAATAGATAATGAGGTGTTATTTATGGTTTTTTAGCTAATGTGGAGTCTGGAACTATAATGACAAGGAAGTTTGGTATGATGTTGGAAGCCTGGTTTTCTTTCCCAACAACTTAATTAACCTCATGAACAGTAGCAGAGTTGCTGCATGGTCATTTGTATTTGTGGGTTTGTCATTTATATACACTTTCTTCAACAAGAAATCGCTGAGGCCTTCAGTGAGGTTTTATTGATGCTAACGTTAAAGTCTGTAAAGCTGTTTGCATGTTCTTCAGACAAGAACCGTGTAATTTTAATAGTAAAATAGGAATAAGGGGGGTTAATGTCCTTACTGACTAAAACTCAGTGCAAAAAGTCCAGGGAATTTGATGGAAGAAAGGACAGAAGAGGAATCCGCAGGGAGTGGTCTGGGTGTAAGGGTTTAGTTTCCATCTTAACAGTTACCAGAGGGAAGATAACAGAAGGGGAACATCGTTGTGAGGACCTTACTGGACAGGAATTAGAGTAATGCATCGTAGATGCAATAGGATGTAGGGAAAAAAAGAAAGAGAGTGTTATAAATGAATCAGCCAAATTAATGATTAAGACGAATTTATTTCATAATCAAAATAAAATTGCAAAAGCCATAAGCCAAAACAGTGCCGAGCCAGGCGATCAACACTGGGTGAACCACTTGTGAAATCTCTCTCTCTCCAAAACCCGGTGGTTCACAAATGCTGCCTTTTTGGGGTTTCTTCTTATACTTTTCTGGGCTTTGCAGGGTGCAGGAGGTGATGTTATCTTTCAGCATATTCATGTAGTTTTTCTCTTTTGTTGCCGATCTGGTCTCCTGGAATTGGGCAGACAATTCACTTTGGTACTGGAATTCTGTTGGGGAATGAACATCTTGGCTACGAATATTATCTTATACATATTGAATGCACACAGTTTTTACATATCGGAGGCATCTTGCTGTGATTTTTGCCAGACGAGAAGATCCTTTGGAATAAACATCTTTGGAGACAGTTTTATCTTTGGTATCTCTCTTTTTCTTTTTTTTTTTTTACCTGCTGCAAGTTGCTTTTTCTTTGTCTTTTGGTTACAAGAATGCTCTATTTTTAAATTTTTCTGCACGAATCATATTGCAATATGTACATAACAGCATCAGTGGAAATATGGGGATATGCACAGAGGAGTTATTGGATCAAAAAGCAAGTTACAACCACTTAGGGTGCAGGAGGGGCATGGACTTGTCCCCCACTTGATGGTGGGGGCCCTATTCAATACCCTTGGCTTCAGGCACAGCTCTTTCCTCCCTTTGACCTCTCTCTGAGCAGCCCAATGCCAGGTTATATCACCCCTGCTAACACTGCCTTCAGCAACTGGCCACAGAGCTGAGGTCTGCCAAACCCGGGTGCCCTCCCTTCTTCCCAGAGGTGCCAGTCAGCTGAAATGGCATTCCAGGTGTGCTGAGGCTGAACCAGAGTTCTGAACAGCCAGCCTGACTACCTGGCTATGGCGTGAATTAAATGCTTTGGATTATCTTAAAATTGCCACAGTGTCACTGAGGCACTGTGAAAGAAGCATCAGTAATTATTTCTGAGCGCTGCGATTTTTGTTTTACTTAGGAATGTTGGGGAGTGGGAGGTTTGCAAACAAAAACCTAGTACCCATTAAAAAAAAATAATTAAAATACTCCCCCTTCAGAAACAAAACTGCAAAACAAAATGACAAAACCCAAACCATTGAATTTTAGTGTTCTTTTAGTGTGGTCGTGGGGGCGTTATCTCTAAGGGTATTTTGTGTCCTGCGAATCAGAGCTGTGGGCTGCTGCTTTGTGTGTTTGCAGCAGTGATTTTTGCAGCAGGCTGACAGAGTCCCTGGGCTGAGCCCAAGTGCTGTGGGCTGGCAGATGTGGCAGGCAGCGAATAAAGAGCCCTTGTGCCTGCTGAAAACGCATGAGATTGTAAACGTGAAACTGCTGAAACCGTCCCTTGCAGTTGAGTTCAGAGAAATTCAATTTGTTTTAAAAATAGGTTCAATACGTAGGTTTCCTGCTTTAACACAGCTTTGTGTATTTAGGGTCTTGCAGAAGATGCAGTTGGGGGGAGTTTTGGAGCAAAACACATCATTGGCAGATTTAGCATCATGTACGTGTGTGCCAAGTTATTCTTAGCATGAGCGGAGCCCAGTCAAAAGACTTCTGGTTTGTGTGCTATTCTGTTGTATTTTAAACTAATGTTGTGCATAATTGGCATTCGTTAAGGGGAAAATGTAGTGCTGTTTGCTTACATCATGCAAAGTAAAATTAGCGACCAAATTAATAATAACTCATTTTTCAGGCATGGACTAGGAGCTAGTGGCGCTATTGTATGGGGAAGAAGCAGCCAGCTCAGTTTTTATATTGTGCTCCTTAATACTTTCCTTCTCCTTCTATCCTTTATGTTGACATTAATGTTAATTACTTACTTGCAGCAACCAAAAAGTATTGATGAAAGCCCATGAATCCAATGTGCTTTTGTGAAATTAGTTTCCTGCTTAAGCAGGTATTTCTGTAGTAATTGACACAAAGCAGCCTCAGACAGAGAGGCAGGGGAAAGCTGGTTGTATGATTGATTCACCATATTCTGTGGTTATTTCATGTTTATAGTAAAGAGAAGTCTGTAAGTATGGGGCCAGATGCTCCACCTGGGTCCTCATCCAAAGATGTGGCCTGAATAATTTATTAAGGTGCTGTCCTTGACATTCTCTTCAGCTGGAAGTCTTGCCATAAAAAAACTCCAGAATTTTTAAACCTTTCTCTTGTAATGCTTTGCCTTTGTTAAAATAGTGGAACACTTTAGGCAATCCCAACAGTCCCAACACTGGTGCAGAGCAAGAAATCGTTTGTGCAAATGTTACAGTGTGTATACTGCAATACAGGAAAAATAACTGCCCATTTGTAGCTGAATTCTCTCAACTACCTAGTAATTGTAGGTGTTAAAAGGGACTGGCTTATTGTTTCAATAACACATTAAAGTGGTTGATTGGTTCGGGGTTTTTTCCTTAAATATTAATAAATAGGCTCTTTTGTTGTCCCACATTAGCAAGAGAGAAGAAAACTGCATCATATAAGATGCAATCCCCAATAACATTTTCTCTTTGAAGGGATAAGTAGTTAGTTCCCTGGTGCCAACCTTGTGGCTTTAATGTGATCTCCCAAGTAGCACAGAGCTTGTTACTTTAAATACTGACTTTCACACAAGCAGTATTCTCCTCTGTCTTGCAGGACAGCTAATTGTGCTGATTTCCCCTTGTTTTGTTCTCTGATTTTCCTTTTTAGATAGAAAAGTGTAAATATTATAAAAGGTCAGGTGGTTTCTGTCCAAGTAATGGATTGCTTCAGGCCTTAAAAATGATGCCTGTTTATGGTCCTGCCATCTGCAGGAGCAGCAGCCGATCATAAAGTTACTGTATTGATCTGTCACTAGTACTGCCTTGTCTGCCAAATGAAAAATGGCTTAAACTCATAACCCGGGCCAGCAGTTTTCTTATTGTAAGCCAGACAAAAAAATGCTATTGATCTTCTTTGCTGAAGTGTTCTTTTCACAGCTTGCCAGCATCAACATACTGTTGTCCTTAGTCAGGGCTAATTAGCTAATAATTTAATGCAACTGAGACAGCAATCTCAGTTTGGTTTAGCAGCAAGGGAATATGCTGTAACTTCAGAAGTGTGGCACCTTGTTAAAGCGCTGTCATGACTGCAGTGCTTCTCTCAACTTTTACACTCTCACTTCAAGTTTGATTTGCTCCCCACTAAAGAATAACAATCCACTTAGGCTGAGGTGTGCTGTCACCTCAGGATTTATGGGAAGCAGAGCCCAGATGCAGTGTTGGTGTCTGTGTTCCTGTACGGTTCTCTTGGTTATGCACTTGCCCTTCAGCTTTATGATCACTTCTTGAGTGAAATCGAATAGTTCATTGAATTAATCAGGGGATCCCTGTGGTTTGGGAGCTACAGACCAGATGGATTCAATCACCTCTGAGAAACAGCCAAATACACTTTTTTGACTGATTCATTTGGTTTGTTTTGGTTTGGGTTTTTTTTTTTTTTTTGCAAAACACCAACCAAGCAAAAAATCCACTGCTGAATTGTTTTAAATCAAAGTTTATAAGGTAGATAGTTCTTTCTAAGAAACAAATTTTCTTAATCCTCTTACTGCTGTGGAGGCCAGAACGTTGCAAGGAAGCTCAGATTGGAAGCTTGGGAAGATCTCATCTGCTCACACATGTTGAAAACTTGTAGGAGTCTTCCACAAATATTACTCTTTCTTAATTCAAATATTCAATTATGTATATGCATGGAGTTTGCTTGCTTCCTGTCCTTAGCTGTGTATAGGAAGCAATTGGTACAGCTTAAGCTAAGGATGGCTCCATGTCTATCAGTCCATGTTTAATCTTGTGGTGGTTCTCCTGGCTTCTCACATACTTTCATGGTGGTGAAAGGTGCAGCCTGTACACCGTTCCTTTTGGAATAAACAGTGATAAAGCCTTCTGAAATATAATTACGAGCGTTTTGCCAAAAAAAGAAACAGACATCATCTCCCAGTTTTTAGCTGTTAGACATTTTATAAAAGTTCTTGACCCAAAGCAGCTTCTTCTGTAGTCTTTGCCCAGACAGTGTAGACCATGTCTTAGTTTATATTTCAGAATCATGCATGATTCAAGTTGTATTTTTGTTTTCTGTTCCATATTGCTGAGCACAGTGTGAGGCAATGCACAGGAGGTGGAAGAAAACAGATGATCCCTGAGGGAAGTTATTCTTTACATTTCATACATTAGTTTCTCTGGAGTGTGGGTACATATGTTAATTTTGTATATGAAAGAGGAGTTTAATCTATAAGGACACTTAAAATTTGCTTGAAGTAAGGCAACTTTTAATCTCTGAAAGCATCCCCAAAGTGCAATTAACTATTCTGATGTCCTGATGACTCAACAGATGCTTCTGTAAACTGGAACGCATCTGTCGGGTTATAGAACTGATATGCTGCTATATGTGATTTAAAATGACTGCCCAGAAATGGTTGTGTTGGCATAAATATCAAATAGATGGCAGGGGTGTCCAGCTTTGCAGTAGTCCTTTACAAACATTTGGCAGTGCAGTGTTCATTGTCACTCTCTGAAGCTGGCTGTGGTCACGTGGAATGCCTGACTCTTCTTTCATATCTTTAAAAACTTGTTTGGGTTTTGCTGTGTGTTGCCAGATCCCTTCTAATGCACCCAGGCTATTGAGTGGTATCTTTAATAAAACAGTAAGTTTCTAAGCTTTTCTGAAGATTACCAGTAGCCAATTGAACTGATTTTAGACTGTATTCCATCTGCCTAGCAAAGAAAGAAAGTGCATTAGTAGTCCACACATGAGTAGCTTATTAGTTCATTTGGTGTGTGTATTCTGCAGTGATTCAAGACTGATCTAAAATATTCATCCACAATTACTGCTGCAGCACAGTTCAAAGTGCTCCAAATCTGTGGGTTTGACTGAGAAATTTAAGGGAAATAGCTGCAAATTTATTCTGTATGTAATTAATGAAACATTTCATTCTTATGTAAATAATAAATGCCTGGCTATTTTTTCCTCTTTTTTTTTTCCCCTTTCCTCTCCCTGAGCTCCCCCTCCCTGACCTCCATTATATATTTGTTTGTTTTATGGGCTGGTGGGTGGGCTGGCATGGGGGCGTATTCTCTCGAGAGGAAGAATTAATAGCTGAGTCCTGTGACTCATTGACTGAACAAACAGCTGTTCTCCCTCTAATTCACCCTTGCTGGGATGTCCATCCCACCCCAGGAGAGGAGCTGCCAAAGGGCACCGTTTGCCTCAATTGTTGAAACTCAGTCCCCTTTGGTGTAAAAATTGCCCTTTCCTTGACCAAACCACCCCATGCCCGTGTAAAGCAAAGATTTTCCAGGGTTCCCCTCTTGGAGAGCAGTGGCTTTGGCACAGCAGTGCCTGTTTGGAGCTGGGGACAGTGCCTTCAACATGGGTTAAAAGAGAAAGGGCTTTCAAGGACAGCAGAGAAACGAGTGGATATTTGTGCAGATATAAGGAGGGAAGTCAGTGAGGCAGCACCGGGGTTTTGTTTAGGGTCTCTCCCTCCCTCTTTCAATGTCACAGGAAATTAATTCTAGTTTTACAAATGCTATCAGTGGAAGATTTTAAGAACAGCCTGCAGTAAAACTTGGGAGATCTCGAGGCAAACTGCATCTTGCTTTGAAATGACTTGTCTTTCCAGCTCAGATGTCCATGCAGAGCATGAATTGTGTAACGCTGCCTCTCTGATGTTGCAGATGACCTCTAGTTTTAGCATGGGCAGCCTGGCAGGGCTTGGCATCAGGGAAGGCCCTTGCAGCCCTCCAGGGGACCAGAAAACCAGGATCCAGGGCTACCAGTTTGAGAGTACTTGTGTAATAGCTTGTGTGATAGACAGCAAGGAGCACTGTCTGTTGAAACCAAATGACCTGAAGAGAAGATGGGGGAAACTGCTTCTAGCTATTAAATCCCAAGATACAACTCTTCCTCTGAGACATCTGTGCAATTATTCCTTCTGGAGCTTTTATTGCTATGACATTAATTTGCATTAAAGGCTTGGATGTCTAAAATCGTGTTTGCCTGCATCTTATTTGGGTCATAGTGTTGCAGCTTTCCTGCCCTTCCCTTCCCTGCCATGACAGCACCACTCAGGCAGGCAAAGCAGCCTCCCTGCTGAAACCTGTGTGGATATGGGGTTGGATATACATGGTGTTTAGTGTTAGAAGAGGGTGGTTAGGGTATTCAGTGAGTTGATGTGAAGGCACTCAAGAAAATGGACTTGGCAGAGGATAAACTTCTGTGAAATGCCTGCCTTTGCATTTCCAGAAGTGGAATTTCACCCATAAGCCTTGGCACACCTGCTAGGGACAGTGGCTAAACCCAGCAAAATAGGTGTTTGTAATTGAGCTGACTGGCAGCAATACAGAATGTTAAATTACTCCTTTTTCCCTTCCACATACATGAGCTTGTTTCCCTTAATATGGGTCTTCACATCACTTGAACTGCTTTCAGTTCAAATTGCTGCTCACTGGTGAGTTCCATTCTGATTTAACTAAAAGCAGGGAAATAGCCTTCTCATCTCCACTGCCATGAGTGGAAGGAAAGGGCAGGAAAGGAAATTTGTATGTTGATCTAGTTTAAGAGGTTATTAGGTAGAGATGGTAAAAAACCCAAGAACTTGCTCCTGATTTTACATTGCTTTTAACTTTCAGATTAGAGAATGTGGGAGAATGAAATGGTCTCTATATGATACTTCAGTAAGATCTCTCAGATTGTTTTTTGGTGTTGAGAACACACTTAATTTTTAACTTCATCTGTTTTAAAAAGGTTAACATGGAGGGGTTTTCACTTTGAGCTGCTAAGGTCAGAGCCCTCTTACCACTGTTGTTTGAGGTAAATTGGCAAAGGAAAATTTTGGGGATCTCAGCTAAGTTCTATAAAAGGGTTTTAGTAAATGGCAGATCCAACTAAAAAATGCAGAACTTGGAGTGTGCCTTCTACAGGAAAGCACCAGTTTAAGAAGTACTTTTTAGCTATGAAAAAATGAATTTTTTTCCTTGTAAAACCTAGGCACAAAGCTCTAGAAGTGGTCTAAGGCTTTGTGGGGTTTTTTTTGCATGTTTTTAAAGTCTTCCTAAAAACCAGCTTTTTCTTTTTTTAATTAACAGAAGATATTCAGTGTGTTATTGGTGGTGTAAGTTTCCTTCATGCCAGTATTTTTTTGTTTTATGCAGGTTTTGGGTTCTGCTCCCCAACAAAAATAATGCACACACGTTGCCTGTAGTTCTAAGCCCTTTGCTCTGCTACTGTCCTTAAGTAGTAATGCTGTAAGGGTTTAGAAATTATTCCTCTGCCAAACATAAGACATTTGTTACTCTCAGAGATGATGGCTTAATTTTTAGTATTCCTTGGTGGTTTATATCTTGACATTTCTTATGACCTACAATTAAAATGACTTTAGTGAAGTCTCAACTTATATCCAGATTTCCGAGTGTGGTTGAGTGTCTCCAGGGAGAGCTTTGAACTGCTCACTAAATTAATTTTTTTCTTTTCTCAAAACAGATTAAATATGTTATACTGCTTTATATTAAAAAATAAATAACCCCAGATGACATAACTGCAACATTTAAAATTAAAAAATGTGCTCTGCACGTTTTGAAGGGTAGTAATTGTGATGCCAATGCTGTGCTGATAGTATTCCACCAGAGAGAGCAAAGAATGGTTAAAAACAAGCATGTCTAATCCTGTCTCGCTGTTCTGCTAGTCTCATTTGAGAATTAGGTTGATGGCACTCTACTTGGGTGGGTGCTAACTGCTAGATGTGGCAATAATCTTCTTTAGCAGAGCCTGAGACATTTTGCTTCCACTGCCTTGTCTCTCTGGAGTTAGATTTTTAATTTTTTTATCTGTCTTACTCGTGCCTACTGCTTTCTTTTAAGGTCAGTCTCCTCCCTATTCCTTTAGCAAGATAGGCTGCAGAAATTACTTGTGACTCACCTGTGTGTGCCCTTAGCTGATGCTGCAAATATAATTTGAGTAGACTACTCATGTTTACTGTTTATTCTGTATCCAACACACAGGAGGAGCAGAGGGAAATCAGGGGCTGCTGGTAAATCTGCAGAGGCTGTGCAGGCAGCTGTATGCAGGGAGAGTCAGATGCACTGGCTGTGCCAGAAGCAGCTTTTGTTCCTTCAAGCCACTTCTTCCATGGTTGTGCTTGAGTGGATTATTGTTTAAGGTTGTGTAAGTACAATAGGACTTAAGGAAAAGGGAAGGGGATTTTTTTTTCTGAAATAGAACAAAACACACTAAAAAAGTTTCTGTGGGAATAGATGGCAAGTGGTCTTTAATAATGGGATTTTACGAGAGATGTCCAATCTCCAGAACCATGGTTCTGTTTAAGCCAAGATTAACAGTGCTTGTTATCCTATGTCTGTGGGTTGGAAACTCAGTCCTCTGCTACAGACGGAGGCAGTCTGAGGTACTGCTGCCTGAGGAGAAGCTGTGACTGGGAAGGTCACTTGTGAAATGACAAAGAATTGCAAACCTCAGCTGGTTTTGGTCCATCTGACTGTAGCTGGCTGGGTGCTCTTGGGCAGGAACAGGAGGAGGAGCTGCCTGGGCTGCCTTGCACGGGGCAGCCACCCCAAATCTTTGTTATTTCAGCTTGGGCCAAAGCCACCTCCATCAGTTACAGTTTGGCCAAGATAGACTGAAATGCCTGTTCTCCTAGTCCTATTTCCCTGTTCCTCTCCCTTGAATCTGGGGGGGTGAGGCTGGGAGGGAGGTGGGGTGCAGCAGTGCCCAAGGACTTCAGGGTTTCCAGGGCTGTGACAAGAGAGTGGAGACATGGACCACAGCAGGCTTGGCCTGCTCATGCCTGTGTTTTTAGGTGCACTGGACCCATCTTAGATGCAGCCTGAAAAGGAACAGGATTGGAAATGTGGTTCTGTAATTAAATTTTTGTGGAACAACTTGGGAGAAGAAAAGGATTTTATTGTTGTTCCAAACTGGAGATCGTTATACTGCAAATGGCTCCTGTTAAGCCTTAAATGTGTAAGGGTATGACAACAACCTGGACCTTTCCTTGCCATCTCAAAATGAGGAAATTGTGAATTCATGGCTTTCTACAGCTGAGAAAATGTGCCCTTCAGTTTGTGTTTTACTTTTTTGAAATAATATGAAGTACAAGTTTGAGAAGGCTTTCATTTCTGTTTATGCAGAGAAAAAAAACTAAAGGTAGTTGTTTGGTTTTTTAAATTGGGAAAACCGAGAAAACGGTGACCAAATAGACAAAACTTTTGCTTCTACGCACTGGTGAGAAATAAAATGGGGAAAAAACACGAGTGAAGTTTACATACTTATTACTGTGATTCTTTCTTACTTTGCTGTACCCTTGTAGCATCCTGCCTAACAGGGAAATCTCCTAGGAGGAGTGGTTGTAGTGATGATGTGACACAGGAGCCACTGGTTTGAGTGTGTGAGTGGCTGCAGCAGCCCCCTGTGAGACCCTGCTGCCTCTATTTTGGGAGCAAACAGTGTCAGGAGGAAATGAGAGTGCTGGCCCAGGCTTCTGGGACTGTGCAGGGCATGAGGAGCCCTGCTGGGATGAAGGCTGATTCCAGGAGGATGTGTCAGGTGCAGCCTGGCCACTCTCTGTGCCTTTCTGCTGCTTGTGTTTGGAAGGAGTGTGCATCCTGTCTGTTCCATCAGATAAATGTCTCTATTTTACAGCCACGTGGCTGCTGCATTTTTGGTGTGATGTGTTTGTGTGTTTTTTGGTTCTTATTTTAAGAAGGATTACTGAGGACCAAGTCTGGGTGTAGGCAAAGTTGAAAGCTGTCAGAAGCTGCAGTCCTGCTTCCCTCCACACAGATCTTCCCAGCTTTACTTTCCTCCCTGGTTCTGTCACCTGCACTGACCTCAGTCTCTGTCTCACTCCTTTCCTCCCCAAAACCCTCACCTATTTTGCATTACTTAGTTTAAACTAACAACATTTTTTCCTTTTCTCCTATTAAACAAGGCTGTTTCCTTGTCAGTGTGGATGGCATCTGATGCTCGTCAGGCATAAACTCACTGTTGATTTTGAGTTGCTTTAGAATCTCAAGAAAGCCCAAGTTTCTAAAAAGTCCTGAGAGAGGGCTGTGATACCGAATAAGGGCTGCATGTAATAGTTAAACTCTCTGTAGAAGTTTGTTAATGTTTTCACATAGCAGAAGTACACTCGCTGACCAGTAAGCTTATTTAGGAAGAGCAGCACTTGGTGTTCTTCACTTATGACCCAGTTACAGCTGTGGATAAATGAGAAGTTGGGATTGCTGACATGCTGTGGTTTTACAGGAATTTTGAGTTTGAACGTGTTCTGCAGTTCAAGGAGAATAATGCTGGAACTTTGAAATAATTCGTGAAAGCAGGAAAATACCCTAAAATGTACCTGCCTTATGCATTTCCATGGGAAGATTGTACAGCATTCTTTAACTGTCTATCCTAGCAGTATTTTTGTTTTCCAGTAATTTCTGTTTGGGTGTTTTCTATTTGCCCTCTTCATTTTTGTTTGGGTATGTGGAGTCTGAGTGATATTTTTTATATGGAAACGGAAGGGTTTACTCTTGGTTACCTTTATAAATTGATTTATTTGCCGTTATTTAAGTCCAGCACAGGCGAAGTGCTGAGGTATAGACAGTGACATACCCTGGGGTTGCTCTTGCTTTCCACAGAGGGTATGGCTGAGGAAGAGAAGCAGGATTCCAGGACTATCTCTGATAGTCCAGAGAGATCTATTATGAACTTGTCTCTAAAATCTGGCAGCCACCATGTGGGACCAGGATATGATGAGAAAGCAGGGAAAGTTCTTTGAAAGAAGGGACCAGGCTTTAAGGAGCTAATTTTATTTTTAGAAGCTGATTGTGGTTCTCAGCAGGACCCTGTGAAGTGTGCTGGCAGAGCTGGGGCTGGAGGGGTGGGGGGACATTGTACAACCCCTGAGCAGGGAGCAGATGCTGGTGGGGACAGTGCCAGTGTCCTTAGAATCAGCTTGGACCTGCTTTATGGGAGGGCTGGGTGGTCGGTAATGTGAATTTACAGAAATGTTAATGGATAGCCCTTTGATTTTTAAGAGGTGCTTTATCAAACAGACTAGGAATTGTGGTGCCAGTTTTACAGATGGGCAGAATAAAGCACAGAGGAGGGGGGGAAGGCTTTGGGTTTGTGTGCTGCAGCAGTGCTGTTCAGGATTGTTCAAACAGCCTCTGTTCCTGTCCTCTGCCGCGATGGCTGATCTCTCCTGTCTTAGTCCTGCTCCCTCTGTTGTGTTGGCACAGCTGTTTATGCTGAAGGAAATCCGTTCCCCCATTCCAGCTAACCATGCACCTACACAAATGCAGTGTTGACAGTAAAGCTCTCCAGAAGAGAGGAGTGACAGGCAAAACTCAAATGTCCAGGTGAGTGCTCTAGCCTGATCTAACAAAACTCCAATCCAGTTACACCTGGAATGGTACCCAGATCTTGGGGCAGGCAGAAAAAGAAAAATTCCTTTGCAGAAACAAACTAAAATAACTAATTGCAACTTCATTAAAGGCCAGTCTGCATTAGCTGAGGAAGTCATGGTAACACATACGAAATTTGAATCAATCAGCATGGTTTTCCTGCCTTGCATAAGCAGAAGAAAAGCACTGGGGAAAAACTTCTGGATGAAAATAAATCCTTTCTGGGCAAAAACATTCACAGTTCAATGAGGCCTTAAAGCCAATCATTCACCTGGGCTGCTTGTCAATATGTAACTTCTCTAAAATTCCCTTCTGTGAGACAAGAGAACCAGCAGTGTCCCTCTATGAAGCAGACAGTCCGTTGGTGACACTGGCTGTGTTGGGGTGGGGTGACTGTTCCTAAGAAGGTTTTCAGTCCTGTTTTTATTCTTTGTGAATTACCAGTGGCTGCAGAACAAACATTGAGTGCAACTAAGAAGTTATTTGTGATAACTTGAGGCTTTTCTTCTGCCATTTTTTTTTTTTTTTTTTTGGTCACCTGTGGCTTTTGCATCATTTGAGTTGTTATGAAAGTGTCTGGTTGTTGGGGAGGATCCTGGACTGGTTACAAATTGTGTGGGGTTTGCTGTATTGGTTTTTGTTTTGTTGGGTTTTTTTCTGGTAGTGTGTGATTTTTCACGTTTAATGGATTTTTTGGTTTTTTTTTTTTTGTATGGAAGTTATTTGAAAGTCAGTCAAAAGAGAGGCAAAACGTAGTCACTGTGTTACTTTTCTCAATATTTGCTGAGTTTTGGAGCCTGGTAGTACAGTGCTGTAAGGACACCTTGTCTACCTGCTGAAACAGCATGTAACAAAATGCAGACTACCTGTAAACATCCCCCGTCTCCCTTTGCAATCTTTCTTTATAATTAAAAAAAACATTTCCTAGAAGTTGCAGCGCTGTGCCAGTGTAATCCATAAACTTGTTTTGTTTTGCTACAGAGAGGATGATGGTTCTGAGGTATATTTTCTTAAGCAGTGTTTGGGGGTTGGTTTATCTTATTTAATGGCCCTTAGCTCACAACAGTCAGTGAGTACCCTTTATAAAGAGAATAAAAGAGACTTCAGCATGACCTTTAACTGAAAAAAAAAAAAATTACCATTTGGCTCAGGAAATTTTGATATAAACCTCAACAGAATTCTCATGATCTTTTCCTCATTTCATTGTTCCAGGCATGAAAACCTGTAATACTTAAACTGCTGAGTGAGTCTCAAAAGCTTGGGGATGGCAAGAGCTGGGCTGGAGCCCCAACCCAGCCTCAGATCTGGTCCTCCTGGCTTGGTTGTCGGGCTCCTAAATGCTCTTAATTCATTTCAGGTCTTCTCACTGAGCTGATTCAGATGCTGCTGTGTTCTGCAGGAGAATGGAAGCGTGATGTGTCTGTGTTTTGATTGCAGGAAAATGGATCTTGTTATGTGAGGGCGTTGAGGAAACAATCCCCAGCTACTGAGAGGAAGAAAGGCCGGTGGGAAATATTCAGGTAGGGAAGCTGTGTGTATCATCAAGCAGTAAACACACTTGTGGGCCTTCTTTCTTTTTCCAGACTCTGTGTCGTGTTTGATGCTTGAATGGCTGATCTGGTCACTATCACAGTTTATTTGTTGTTTTAAGAAGCAGCCCCTGTTTGGTCAATTGATTGCAACAACAAAACACTGCAAGCAAAGCCCTCAGCATAAACATTCCTCAGGCTATCCCTGGTACAGTATTGATCCTGATACAGAATACAAACAAATTATTCTTTGTGCGAGCCATTCGAGCTATAAAACAGAGCAATAATATGTTCTACTTGCTGCCAATAAATGTGCATTTATAATAAACTAAGCAGAAATCCCTGAGCAGAAGTGAACAGTAGTTTCAATAATGTGTTCGATATCTTATGTCTAGCTGTTGTACAGAATTTTTTAAAAAGCACAGTGGGTGCTCTGGGGTTTCTGTTTCCTCCTTCACTTAAGAAAAATAATCTTTGCAGACTTGTTGCTGTTTTTCCTTTGCTTTTGGCGTTTTTTTAGATATTTTTAAGTACTTTATAAAGTCATAGGTAAGCTGATCTCTGCCTCATTTTCAGTGTAGTTCATTGCTTCTCAAGAATTTGGCCTACATCATAATTTTCTTGTGGCCCAGCTGCCTCTCCTTACACTGCTGTGTCAGTCTTCTCTAATTTTGCTCCTTGTGATATCCCAGTGGTATTTCCATATATTGGGAAATAGCACTAGAGACACTTCCATGCATCTGTAATTGTTTTGAACACACCTGAAATTAGGGGGTGAGTCAGTACCCTGTGACCATCACCACTGGGGGTGCATAACTGAACCCATTTCCAAAAAGAAAAAATGTCACTGATCATCAGAACATAGATTTTTTTATTATTATTACTATTTTAAATCTGCTTTACCATGCTCATATAATCCACCTCATCCATATTTTCAGTGCTGCACTTTGATGAGTTACAGCCAGTTGACCTCAAGGCATTTCTTGATGAACATTTCTGTCTGCTCTCAGCCTTGAAAAACTCAACCTTTTCAAGAGCTGTATGGGAGAAAAATGTGTAAGACTAATATTTATAGGCTGGAAGAGAAGGGAGAGGAAAGACTGAAGTGTAAAACTTGCTTCCAGCAGAAATGCCATCCCTCTTTTACCTCTGATAATTAGAAGCATTTCAGACATGGTTACCAAGCAGGTCCGTGGTGAGTGCCTGCCATTTGCTGTGCATTTCTGCTGCAGGACTGTTTTCCTTCCCAGTGCTTTCTGCTGTGTTGTTTTCAGACAGCCACAGCTGATACTCACTTATTACATGATGATTCATCAATACTCTCACATTTCAGTTGCTTCCAAGTATGTACACATGATTGTTTGTAAAAATGCAAGGTTGTGATTCGGGTTCAGATCTTGAGTATTTTTTTTGTCATAGTGTTTAGCAAAGTTCGTTTGCATAAATCCTTTCATTAATAATGCTAGCCGGAATAATCCTGAAAGACAAGAAGGGGGAGAGTTTTAAATGCCATAATTTTTGCCAGGAAAAGATCGTGGCTATATTATGAAATACAGCAGTACTGATTTTAACTCTAATAGAAGACTTAAAGAACATTACAAGTAGTTTGTAGTGGTGACTTAAATGGTATACTGTGTTTAATGGTCCCTGAATATAGGTCTAAGATGCTGATCTTAGATAATGGAAGTAGTATGTGCAGGCATAGAAACGCAGCAAATAAATTACAAAAGGAAACGCAACACCAAACCCCACCACGTCAAGAAACACTCTGTTTTTAAAAATGTACTCTTGAAAATTTCCTGGAGATTTCCCTGGACTTGGATCCTCATTTTCAAAAACAAAATTAAAATCGCTTTTTTGTACCATGAGGAAACTTGGAAAAGAAGTTCCTTGCTGTGCCTTCGGGTCATGTGGCCTCGCTGCTGTAGGGCTGGAATGTTTGCCATGGTATTTCCGGAGGCTTCATAAACACACACAAAAAACAGTGGGGGTTAGGAGAATTTTACAAATATTGCTGTATTCCCCCCCCAACCCCTATTTTTTTTTTCTTGACAGCCTAAATTCATAGCACTTCAAAACACAGCGTTGTTTTAGGAACTCAGAAGAGCTTTTATTTGATTAGTCCAGTGAATTTTAAGAATTTAGTAGTTTTTCAATTCCTGAGCTTGTCTAGAATTATTTCTTAGTAGATGTAATACCTGGCAACCTACATATTAAGCCTGGCTCTTATTTAGATGGTCTTAATGGTTTACTTTTGGCATGTGTCACTGTGAGTGGCATTCAGTAATCTGACTTGATAGCTGTCATCTTGCAAGGCAGAGCAATGCAAACAAAAGATGAGCACTCAGACAAGGTTACAGTGAAGAGCCATTTCCTAAGTCCTGCTGTAGAATCCCCAAGTCAAATCAGAAAAACCACAGAATTAGTTCTGGCTCCTGGGATATGAGGGATAAGATTATGCAAACCTCTTCCATCCAGCTGTAGGAATAGCTCATGCTCCTTTTCAGGCTTTGCAAACACCATCTTAAACTGGGATTGTGAGGACCTGTGTGTGTCTGTAATGCCGTGGATATGTTCTGTCTTAGTGGCACAGTGGGACCCTGCAGAGCTGCATCTTCTCCTCCCTCTCTCTTCCAGCCCAGCTGCCTGTTGAACAAGGGCAGAGAACGTCTCTGTTTTAAAAATAACCTGACAAAAATGGGGAGGGAGGGAGGGGGAGGATGAATGGACTATTTTTAGCTTCACCAAGTCCCTTCTCTGCACAGCAGCATGGAGCTGTCCTGACACTGCCAGGAGGAGTGGGGCAAAGGCAGTGCAAAGGGAGCTGGTAACAAGTGGCCAGATAAGAACTGCTTGTTTCAGGCTGCCTTTGTGAAAAACCCCCCAGCAATGAGCCTGTGCATTCCATGAGGCTGCTCAGGACGTGGTCAGTGGGAGGTGTATAACCATGGCAAGACAGCCTTGTTGCTGGATCAGACTATTTATTGCATCAGAAGCTACAAAAAGGCAGCATGGTTTGTCTTTGAGCTTCCCTTCTAAGGATGAAGCAGTAGAGTTGGTTTTTTCCTAACTTCAGGCCCCAGCATGGCACTCTGAAGAGAAGCATGGGTAGATCTGGAATTGAGCAAGGGCTTGGATTCTGCACTTTGACAGGGCTTCTTCACTCCTCTCTTCTGTCCCCCAGCTGAACTTTCTGAATTCTCTGTTTAAGTGTGACTAATCATTGAATTATATTCTCCTAGTGTTGAAATGTATGTTTTATTTCAATAAATTTTGTGGTGTCTGCCACAGATTGTCACATTGTCTGACTCCTACTCTACTGGTCTCTAGCTAGAGCAGTTGATTGAGAAGGGAATGGAACCAAGCTGAGAAGTTTTTCTGAAACTATTTTACTGCAATTTGTAGGGAAAAACGTAGTTTCAAATACTGGCTTAAATATAAATGCTCTGGTATACATAAAGTCATCTATTGTAAAAGTAAGCCATGAGTCCAAAGGCAATCTGTGTTTTAATTTGAGCTTATCTTCTTGTATATGTGGGGTTTTTTTCCAGGTGGACACATAGAAATGTGTATAGCTGCCTAAAATGCTGATAGCTTCTTGCATGAGTTGTCTTCAGTGTTGCACTTTCTAGTAAAATGCTGTAGCACCCCAAGTTTCAGGTGAAAAATTCCACCTGTTTAGGTACCAAAAATAGTGTACAAGAACATCCTTTTTTTTTTTTTGGAGATGTTCCAAAGTTTCTTTCTCCTTCCTTAGGATATTTCACTGCTTTGTCACTTCGTGCCTGTATGAGACAGTGCAAAGATTTTTTTGTAATTTTGTAATGATACTATGTATATCCAAATAATATTTTTCATGCCAAATAAAATCAGTATTCATGGATTGTTTATGATGTCACTGCATGGGAGATTGCTGTATCCTGTACTAGAGCTACTTTATGGTGGTGTGTACAAGGTTCTTATGGCCTTATAAAGGATGCTAACTTGCATTCCTGTCTGCAAAGAAGCATTTCCGAAAGAAATAGTGCACAGATTGGGTATTTATTTTTGTTCAATACAAAAGTATTCAGAGCTAACTGGCAAATATTTTACTTCTCTACCCTCCCTTTTCCCCTTAATCATGTTAATCTTCCCCAGTGTTTTCTTCTATTAGAAACGTGTTCTCTTAGAGTATTTTAGATCAGCTGATTTGTAAGCCAAGACTTTTTATCTTTTCACTGAAAATATGCATAAGAAAAGGGACTTTTATACCCTGCACTTATGTATACTGTATATTTTAGATGTATTAGATATGTGTGTAAATTGAGATCCTCTTTCAGAACAGTTGTCACTGTCAGAACAATGGTTGAGGATTACACAGGTATTTTTAAATGGCTGAAAAATCTAAATAAGGTTAAATTAACCTACAATAATCATGCTGTTGTGTACTTTTAAATGTTTCATACCAAATAGTATTTAACTACATTTCTCTATTTCACCTCCTTGAAGTTAGTGAGTTCAAGGTATAACTGGTTTTTCACACATTTTGTTAGGCCTTGATATTTCTGACAGCGTAGCTTTCTTTTTCAAGCCTTTAAGTGGGAAAAGAGAGAGAAAATTATTTCCTTCTCAAGACAAAAGAACAGCACAAGTGTAATCTCAGCTCTCAGTTTTTCTTTTGTCTACGTCTCTTAACCTGGTGTGATTAATTTGGTTTGATATGGTCATGTTTTTAGAAGTTTATGAAAGGATAGGGAAAAAGAGAAGAAAACCACTCCTTTGAAGCAAGTACCAGTGATTCAGATGCTGCATTGAATCATGAAGATATATATGACTGAGATCTGTGTTAGTGGAGTGTGAGAAATTCTGTGTGAAATGCCAGCAGATGTAATGCCCATACTGATGATGAGGCAAGGGACAAGTCTATAAACTGCTTGTGCTCTGCTGACAATGTGTAGTCTTCACCACAGATCAAACAAAGCCTTTTCAAAGGTAATATTTTAAGCTAACAAGTAATGGAAAACCTCTGTGTGCACAATGTAATCTAAAAAAAATCTCAGAAGCCAAAATAAAACCGATTAATCTGCAGAATGTGAATGTGTGGAGGAGTGTGTCTGCCACACCTTGTGGGGTCCCTTCTCTCTCTTGCTTATACCTGTCCCATCCGTCAGAAAGTTCAAACTGAAAGCTAAAAATACTTCACAGTGGAGTGGGAGGAAAAAGAAAACAGGCATGAACACCACCTTCCAAAGATACAAAGTGTTTGCTGCAGAACAGTCTGTTGACACAGAATGCAACAAAACAATTACGTGTTGAATAAGGTGTTTTCTTTGTTGCCTTTGGTTGGGGCACTTGAATTTCCTCTTGCCCCTCTGCTCTATTACTGGGTGGGCAGAATTTCACTAACTTGTATAGGTTGGTTTCTGCTAAATATAATTTAGCAATGAGCATTTTATTACTGTCCTTTTGAATGTAAACATTCCCAGTCTCTTCAGGCTCTCTTCTTAAAATATGCCTCTTTTTTTTTTCCCCCCATATGATTTTCATTGCTGCCCTTTGATTTTTGTCCGATTTTGCTCTGAATTTATGAGTTTCTCTCACTACTATTGCCAACCACTAGACTGACACTGCTCTTTTAATAAAAACTGTGGCACCAGGGGAGCGTGGAGTTTCTTGGGTCCCAGTTTGATAACAGATTTCCTTCTCTGAGTACCTTCCCCTTTTGGACTGTTCAAATGTCCACCAAAAATAATGAGTTCTTTGTTTGTTGGTGGGAGCACCTGTGCAGAACACATTTAACATCTACAGCGTGGTGATGGGTTTTGGTTGTTGTTGCTCTGGACCTGACAGAAGGCACAAGTTGAACGCTCTTTATCAGTTTGTGGAGTCTTGCAGTGCTTTTCCCTCACCTTTCCCTCTGGTCTTTTTGGTGCCTGGTGCCTAAACACCTGCCTGGTGTCTTTTTTCTTACAGTGCCTCAGAAATTCTCACCTGGAGAGCCCTGTTCCCTCCATCTGCTCGCATTATTTTGGGAGTTCACGCACAGGGAAAGCACAGTGCTTGCAGCAGGGGGTGTACCCCAAGAGAAGATGTACTTACCCCATGTCTTGTGGGCAGATGTGAGCTCGATGTGCTCATCTTCAGCTGCCCAAATTGTGTGTGGAGCCAAAGCAGAAGCCCCGTATCCACCGTTCACATTGCGTGGAGCTCGAGTTAATGAGCTGGGTCTCTTGGCAGGATGTGTTAGATCAGGCTTACTGCTGTGCTAATTGTGCTTACACAGCTTCCAGTTTGGAGCTGGCTCATTTACAGCTGGCTTGGATGGTGGCCAAGAAGGCTCGCCTCTGCCTGCAGTGTGCCATGTAGACATACACACATCCAGCACTTGAACATGTCTGTCAATAGCAGGAAATTATATTTGGAGGGAGGGGAAAAATCTTTGGCCTGGCTGCAAGTGTAAACAAGGACTATATTAATGAATGAGGAAGTAGGTAGCAGTCTTAATAAGGAGAAAGTTTGATTATTCCTAGTTTAGACTCACTGCCACAAGTTGTTTCCAGCCTGTGTGTTTGGCCCTATCTTGTTCCTCATTTACTGCTGTTTTTGTAGGGGTTTTGGTTTGAGGATTTTTTTTCGGTATATCTTGGGAACGCTTCCCGGATTTAAGAAACCTCATTGTAGAAGTGAGCAGCCTGGTATTTTAACTGAGAAACAGAAACTAATCTAAACACAATGTTAAAAAATAGGCAAACGTTCAGAGGAAACTTGCTTTTATGATTAGCCCAACCACTGTTTTTTGTCTTCCCTTACTTCATATGTTAGCAAGTTATTGTGTACACTGGCTCTAATGCAGTGGCAAGGATTGGCCCAACTTAAGTGTTGAAGTGCTGTAGTTACCTAAAAGTACAGGATACTCATTAGGAATTATGCAGGAAGAAGAAGCCCAGAGCTGTAAAAAGTTCAAGTTTGTTTATTTAGGTTTGAAAAGCTGGAGCTCAGGATGACTTGAAAGCCACATCCTCAACTGGCAGAGATCGGTTTCATCAGTTACCAACAGTTGCATCATTGGCTTCATCGAGAATATGTCCCCTCAATTATTACGAAATCTTTTGTCTGTGGAGGAAGGTGGTGGTGAATGGGAACATAGGAGTGTGTATGTGTATAAATAC
The DNA here is from genome assembly GCA_013398615.1 of Brachypodius melanocephalos. Lineage (NCBI taxonomy): Eukaryota > Metazoa > Chordata > Aves > Passeriformes > Pycnonotidae > Brachypodius > Brachypodius melanocephalos. The sequence goes on along the minus strand of VZSR01003794.1, from coordinate 6,125,339 downwards.
AGAGAAAGCTGGGCTAGTCTCTTAATTTACTGTTAAATAATAAAATGATTCATCAGCCACATTGCTATGAGCTCTCTTAAAGTTTGAGCCCATTTTTCCCGAACTATTTTTTTAGTCACGAACATCCATGCATCATTGCATTAACTTGCTTGACAGTTTAGAGGCCACTTCTCCTTTTGAGCAAGCCTTGAAGAGACAGTAACAACCCTCTAGTTCTAAAATCACTGTTATTAAAACAACCAGGGGAATGTATCTCTGCAAAGGCAGAACTGAATAATGATTTAGCTCCCTGAATTAATTTGAAATTTCAGGAGCATTAAGTAATATTTTAGTGGCAGTATAATCCTGTACATTACATATTAAGTCTGCAGACTGCGCTGCCAGAGGAAGAACCCTGCAGTATTAAAGTGACACTGTAACACCATGGTATTATATTCAGGTCATTAGGGGGCATTTTACAGGATTGAACTTATCTGGCGGAATGTCAAGGGGGAATCGTCTATTCCCTGTTTCTTTGCCTCTCCAAATATGTAGATTAGGGGTTTTGAAAAAAAATAAATGGCACGTTGATCACCAGTGTTCCTCCCCTGTCTCAGCCCAGTGTATCACCTGTGCACCCACTAGCACGGTCAGCAAACACTGAGAGGGGCAGGGAAGGGGAGCAATAGATACAGATGGCTCAAATGGTGAGAGAGCCTGTCCTGGGGGCTTGGGGGCTTTCTGGATCAATCACAGCAACTGAGAGACAAGCATAAACCCAAGTGTTTGGCTTTGGTGTCCAGAATGATGGAAAGCTCTGAGCTCCAAGGTGGGTGTTTCCAGAGCAGATCCCTAACACTGAGAGGCAGGGGCACTCCTGTGCTTGACTGTACTAAGGAAGATGAATGCCTCTCTCCCCTTTGTGCTTCAGAAATTCCTTCTAAATTCATGTGTGTGGCCCATCATAGTGATTTTGATACCTCTTTTCAGATGTAGTCATCATGCAGAGAGCTCTGGTTGAATTTAGAGAATTAGGCTGTGAAAAGCATGTGTTCTCAGCACCTTATTGCTGCCTCTGGCACAAGCTGCTGCCATTCAGATCTGCTAGCTAGGTAGTTCACATGATTATTCTGTGCACCATTAGAGACAAACTGGGCTGGATTAGTTTAAACATGTAAATAGTAGCTTTGGATCATTTTTCTAAACAGATAGTCGTCACACAAGTAGCCTAGCTGTCTAATAGCAAATTTCACCACACCAGTCTTCCCTCATCTTCCCTTCACTTTGTTTACACTGCAGCTTTTGGGGTGGTGGGAACATTTGTTAGAAACAAAAAGAATGCTAGAAAAGGATCACTGACAACAAGTGAAGTTGGTGTGATGTTTAACTTCAGTGATGGGGATGACAATGGTAACATGCTGGTTGGTCAGGGCTTCATAACATTTTCAGGTGACAGAGTGGCCACCATACAAAATGAGGTGCATGGCTGTGATCTTTCTGTGCTCAAGTGGTTGAGGGGGGAACCCCAACAACAGTTTGCTTATTTGAAGAGTTTGATTTTCTCTAATCCAGAAGATGGGCCAATTTGTTATAGGGTAGTACCTGTTTTCTTCTTGCTGCACTCCATGGGATGGGAAATTCTTAACCCAAAAAAGCATGTTTTCTGTTCCTACTGCTTTCATAAAATTCAAATATTACTTCAGTGTATTTTAAGTTACTTCAATACCCTCTGCCTCTGCTTCTTTTTTTTTTTTTTCCATGAGAAAAGACTAAATTTTTATTTTCATATAAATATATGCTACTTTCACAGAGGATAAAGTTTCAGTTTAAATTTTGAGGACTGTTCTCCTTTGATCTTCATTTTGCTTTGGTTGTCACCAGCTTTTGTTTTAAAACGTGGATCAGGAAGCCAGTTCTGTCCAACCTTTTCTACTGGGTATTATTTCAAGTTGAAGGCAGTGGGCTTTCCTGAAAAATGTCCATATTCAAAGAACTCCCCAGAGTGTGTCTCCAGTGATCTGTGCAGTTAGCAGTTACTCCTGTGAGCTGTCATTTTACAGTAAAAATAGAAAATGTAAAATATTGATTACATATGCAAGTACAAGAAATGTACATCTGTATACTAGCTCTCTAGAAGCTTGTAGATAAAAATAGATTTCAGTCACATTTTTTTCCTTTTAATGTGCCACAGCAAGTAAGTTTTGGTCTTGAGGAAGTGTGTGTGAAGCCTTAAAGCTTGTGAAGAGGGCTTTGTTCCAGCTATTTAGTTAAATTAATTAACATGGGAATTTTCTGGGACTTTTTTTTCCTAAGTAAGGGACATGTACTGGTTCTCATGGTGCAGCAGTGAGCAATACCATAAAGTTCCAAAGGGGAGAGGTCTTTGTTGTTTATCAAATGCATGCTGTATACCAGGTATTGTAGTTTATCTATGTAGCATACTAGAAATACATAGTGGCCTGATGCTTATGTTCCACTTGTGCTGCTTTTTCAATGTATTTGCTGGTGCTGCCACACTTTTTGCACTAAGTTTTAGATGATTCAACATCTGCTTTTCTCAATTGCAATAACCCTGCTGCTCTCACTGGTGGTACACAGCTAAAGCCTGATTTCCTTCCATCCCAACGAAGGCAAACATCTGGAGAACAGGCTTCACTGTCCTTGCCCATTGACTCTGGTGTGACTTTTTTGGATTGCCATCAGTTTGAAGCATTGCCAGATACTGTTTTGATCCAGAAACTTGCCAAACCAACGTGTGCCTCTGAGCTTCTTGTAAGGACTGGTCATGAAAATAGGAAGATTGTAGGACAAGCTGCATTATCTTATGAGATGATGTGTATATGATAAGTTCTGAATAATTAAACAATAAAGTAATTAGCCAGCAACTTATTATGTTCTTCAGTAGGGAACCTCAATAATAGCTCTGGCAAAAATAGAATTTTCCTTTTAATAGCCATTGTCAATTGTTTTTTAAAGTATTGTCCATGTTTATTTAAAGTTGAACTGATATCAGGTTCTTTGTAGAATGAAAATTCTTTGTTCAGAATGAATCTTAATAATGAATTGAAGGTATTTTAGAAACAGGGTTTATGGTGGAGTTTCATTTCAATGTTTATTCCCTTCATCCACAGCGTGGTGCAGGACTGTAGATATGAATCTCAAATTATGTCTTATTAAAGATTTTGTCTAATGACCACCTGGTGCTTTGACATTTTGGGTTTATATGTGAAGCCAGGAAATCAAGTACATTTGCTCATTTTGTTGCCAAGATGTAGCTTGACTTCTGCAAACAGTTTAATAGAGTACATTCAGTTTTGATATGGTATAAAAATATACCTGTGATAACATCCAGCATTTTGGGGAAGGTTTTGCCTTTGTTTTCTGTAGCTGGAAATTTATTATTTTGGACATGCATACATCCAAACCCAAATTACTACTTGTAACATGAATATATCATACAAGCCACCAGAATATTTGAAGCTGTAATGCTCTCTGATGGAGGGGCTGTACTTTGTAGTATGTCTGCCTTCTTCCTTTTGTAAGCTTGCAATTGATTCTTTTTTGTACAATGTACATTAACAAATAGACACACAAAGTGCATTTTCAGCCTGAAGCTTCAGGCTAAATGTGTGAGCCCAGGTGTCATATTTCTAATGCCTTTTGCATGAGATGTGAAGTAATTGCCCAAGTGCAGGAGCTGTATGTGTGTTTATGAAACTTGAAGTACAGGCACAGTCTGCGATTTCAAGTGTCTTATGAAAATGTGTGTGTGGTAAGGCCACACTGTCTTTGAAACAAACTTCTTATGTTCTTGAACTTCAGACTTCTCAGGCTTGAAAAGCCAAGTGAATGACAGAATACCTTAAATACCTCCATATGTGTTTGTATTTAGGTCTAAAACCACTTACACCAAGGTAGCTTACTGCAAAGGAGAAACATTTGCTGAATTAATTTTCATGAAGTAGATGGTTTTATTAGGTTTTTTTGTGTTGTGAGGCCTCCCAGCCAAGAGGGGAAGAAAGATGCAGGTGGGATGATCTGTTAAATAAATGAAACAAGTGGATTGAGTGTAAGGCCATATGAGTGACAAAGAGATGATGTAAGGAGAGCAGAAAGCATTCTCACACAAAGAACGGTGGATAGTGCCTACCTCTCCATCATGATCCCAAACGCGAGAAAAATCAAAGGCTTCTTTCTTACTGGAGAGACTGAAAGAAGGTCAAGTTCAAAAATAGCTTTGGGTCAAAAAGGAGGGAGGAGAAAGAGACAGTATAGTCAGTGAGATGAGTAACTTCAGATAACATTTGAGTGTCTGAGATGTCACTGAGAGAAGAGAACTGCTGCTGAGGAAGGGGCTTGCTGTAGCTAATATTTTCAGGATAGAGACACATGATATCCCTACCAGGAATGGGCTGCTTCGGGTGCAGGTTGTCACTGTCCCCTGTTTATTGGTCTCTGCTGATCCTCCATTTCCGTGTGTGTGATGCTGGGGCTTCTGAGGCCACATGCCTTGGTTGTCGTGTGGCAATATTCCAAGCCATTCTATAAATCCTTCCTCATGAATTATGGAGGAAAAAACCTGCCCTTTTCCTTAACTGGTTAAGACCTTTAGGAAGACAGTGGAGGCTTCTGTGTAATTTAACCCTTCTTGTCCTCAGCTGTTTGCTCACTTACACAGCTGTAAATTGACATAAATGTATATTCTAATCCCTACCATCACTAATACCTAGAAATCATGACTTTTGAGGCATTTGTAGCAGCAGAAATGGGTTAATGTTGCTGAAACTTCTTTCCTACGTGCATTAAAAATTCATATGGTGATGGATGTAATATGAGACTTGCGTACAAGTACTTTGACTAAATACTCTGGGTTTAGAAACAATGTAGGATCTAATATGCCAAGGAGGAAGGATTTATTTAATTTTATTCAAAAACTTCCAAAGAGATTGAGTCCCTAATAACCATAGCAGCTGATACCTGTAGTTAGATTTTGAGGAAGTGTCTTCTACCAGCATCTCAATATTTTAACTATAGTTTTCAAAAAAAAAAAAATTTTTTTTAAAGTAAGGCATAATACTATCAAATGAGATAAGAGTCTGAAAACCCTTCCTCAATAAACTTACATGTTCTTCAGGAAATTGATGATATATCAAAAGCTGTTTTTTCAGATAGCAATCACTAGCTTAGCTTCCCAAAATGAATGTGGAATATGAACATTGAGAGAAAGCTTCTGTCTGCTTATAATGGTGCTGGTTTTGTATACAGCATTCTCAGCTTATCTTGAGAGCAGTTCTGACACACAACAAAACCAGTGCAAGCTGTTTTAGCCACCAGTACTTTCTTCTAACCTTAAGTATTTCTTGGCTTATGTGTATGAGATCAATTCAAAGAACTTTGGATATTTGCTTTATTTTTCTCTTTGTTTTAATGACCAAATATACTGGATGAAAAGAGGTCCTCCAATTAAAAGATAAGTTACATATTTAAAATTAATATTCTCCCATACAGGAGTTAAACTATGAATGTATGTCCTTTGAATCAGTCTTTGTTAACAGGGTGTAGAAAGCTACTTCTGTTGTGGTGGCAGTGGTGTTTGTTTCCTTTTTTTCTTTTGGAATAGCTGAATGTTTCCCTCAAATAATCTCTTTTATGGCTAATCTGGAAGTCTTTGCCACTGCTGTGAAAATGAAGCAGTGTCCACTGGACCAAGTAGTATCTTGCATTGAAGTCCCTTAGCAGAAGGAACAGTGAGACACACCTGACCCACGTGTGGTTTTTTATAACAGATTATCTCTCTTGAAGATAAACATTCACAGATCTCTTCTGTTTAAACTGGAAGTCACTGTTGTAAAGGGTGCTCTTCATTCACAGGGAGTGAGGCATGTTGCTGTCCCACTCAGTGAGACCCCGGAGGTCAGCCTGGACCTGGCAGAACCACTGGGAAACATGAAAGCTTTGGGATGAACTCCAGGTTTCCAGATGTGTGTGGATGTGGTTTGCTCAGTCAGTGTATTTGTGGTTTTCAACCCTGTTAAGATGAGCTTTATATTTAGTGTGCTGAGTGGCATAGATGGGCATTGCTTGCTTTCACTGGGCCATTGCTAAGGTGACCAAATACATAAGCAAGCTGATTTTTGCACTGAGCAGATTTTTTTTTTAAAAAATGGGCATAATTCTCACTGGTTCCGCTTTCAAATCTATCTAAAAATGAGTAACTCGTTAGTGTTTTCACCCTGATGATGTCTTGGAGTCATTAACTGTTTATCTTCATGACTACGTGTGCGTGTGAGGAAGGATTTGGTTACCCCTGTTTTACAGGAGACAGACAGGGCATGAATTGACTTGCAGACTGTGCCTGTGCTGGTGTAGAGTGCTCCATGGGATGACTCTTGTGAAGCTGCAAGGAAGGGTGTTGCTCCTTGTACTGTGCTTTATTTTTCCAGAGCAAACCTCTGCAAGCGTCAGACTGGAAGGAATATTGCCTTTTCTCACTCTTTCTTCATTCTGTAAAAGTCCTTATCAAAAACTGGTGGTGTTTTCAAGCCTCATAATGGCTTAAGAGTCTTGTGTCTACTGCAGGAAGCCCAAACCAGCTCATTTGTTTCTTTTGAGGGCAAGGTGCAGTGTGTTGTTTGTGCTGCCAGCCTTGGCAATGCCTTTCCCTCCCCAACTTCTTTGTCCCCCTTTTCCCTTCCCTTCCCCCTCCTCCCCAATTATTTTTCCAGAGACCTTGGCTTGCTGCTTCTGGGGCAGCAGCAGCAGCTGCTAGTGCTGTCCTGTAATTCTTCCATCTCAGTCACAGGGGACTGGAAGGGGAAAGATGGTCTGTCTCAGCAGCAGTCCACCAGCTGCTGCTACGATCCATAATGCGTAAATTTGCAAAATATAGCTTTTAATTTTGCTTTGCAGTCAGAATGAAAAACTAGAGTGCACCACCACTGCCATCATTGATTGATTAATAGGAATAAATGCTCCCTGCTCCTCGGTTCAGGCTTGGACAAAAAGAACTTGGAAGTGGCTAAAAATAAAAGGTAAGAAACCTGACAGGCTTTCCCACCAACAGAGTAATTAAGAACACATTGTTGTGTATGTGTGCTTGAACATGTGCTCTGGGTAGGTAAAAGCTGTTGAGTAATGCAAAAATACTAACTAAATCAGAGTATAAAATCAGGTTTAGGGTCATGATACTTTCTGAAGTACGTGGTTAAGGAGGGCTTCTTTGTTACGGTGTTAATGACTGAGGGAGTCCCACAGATGCTAGCCTAAGAGGTTTTCCTCAAATTGTGCATTGAGATGTGTTTTTGGTTTTGAAGTTTTTCTTAAAGGACAGAGAAAGGGAAATAAAGAATAGGCAGTGTTCTTTCTCTGGATTATCAATAATAAGTGCTTGGTTTGTGTCCAGTCATACACCCTGAGTAAGGAAATGGCCCACAGAAAAGGTAAGCAGCCCCCAAATTTCCATTAGAAATAGATTTGTAACCTCTTCAGTGTGCATTTATGAGTGATGAAACTTTCGGTTGGAGCATTCAAGAAGAACCAGCCATAACATGGCCAAAATTTGTGAATGAACTTGTTTGAATGGAATAGTTTACCTCAGTGGGTTGTTCAGAAGACTTGAACTATAAAACACCATTCATAGAAAGAATTCATTTTGTTGTGGCACACATGATTGACCAAAGAAGAACTGTTGTGTGTATAGCTGAGAGAAGTAATTTTATCACAAGTCAGTTTTGCAGTGATGTGTCAGAATTTGTGCGAGAGCAGATCTAAACCTTACCTTTGTGGACACCCTGACTCTGTCAGTAAATTACAGTGTAACCTACTACCTATCCCCAGAATTACCAGTCCTGATTTCTGTACATCTTACGTGTACAGAATGTGAGCAGTTTTAAGTAAGAGTCAGCAGTTTTAAGTAAAAGCATAAGCAGCCCCTAATCTTGCAACACACACTACTTTGAATAGATATGTTGTACAGACATGTTGGCAGAAGTAAACTAAACCTAGATGTGTTTTTGGGGACTCTGAAGAAAACCAGTAAAAATAGTTGAAGAAATAAAAAAAAACCCCATACTTTGTGCATGTGTGTGCACATATTATCCTAAATTTGTTGGAGTTTTTTTAGCATGTGAAAAATACAGCCCCAAGTGTATACCATGCCTTCCATCTTCTGGGAAAACAGAGTAAGAAGAAATTATATAGTTGACCCATTATTCAGGCACTTGGGAATTAAGAGAATGGAAGAGCAGTTTGTTTCTCTGAAGTCCTTCTTGGTTAAAATATAAACATGGTATGCTCAAATATTTATATAAAAGCAGTGTTCAGTGGTATCAATTGGGCAAAGAAGTAAAATTTAGTGAAGTGCACACACTTTGTGTCAGCTGCAGTGTTTTGGGTGGCTACCTGCTCACTTTCAGGGAGAGGATAGAAATTAAATGACAGAGGTTTTTCACAGGTAAAAACAAGCAGAACTCTTGGAAATGCCACTTTAGCCAGACTTTACAATATTGCACATTGCTAGTCTTGAAGAGTGGAGTTTTGAGGGAGTAGTCTGAAATTTTTCAGTAGCTGCATTGTCACTGGGTACCTCCTATCTAACTCTGCATGGAAGTGGGAAGGTGACTGTTGCTGTTGTATCTTGTCCATGAAACTTTGGCTGCAGGCAGGAAGCCTATAGTCTAATCTGTAGATGCATTTTGCTTCTTAGAATAAAGCATTTTGAGACAAGAATGATCACAAATAAATGTTAAAAGTAGATGTTTCAGAAAAGAGACTTAAAAGCACACTGCAGTCTCCCTGAAAGGATATGGTATCTAGACAAAGGGCAACTTAATTTCTGAATTCCTCAGCCACAAAATTTCTTGGTAGTCTTAAAAATCCCTGTTCCCCAAAACCTTTTCAAGGGAGTGAAAAAGAAAGAGCGAGAACAAAATGTAAGTTCTAAGCTTGCCTAACATGTCACTTGGCATAATGTCACTGCTGTGTGTCCTTGGTAAACACAACGCCAGATCAGGAGCCAGAGGAAAATCTTTTGCTCTAAGTTGTTTTCCTATAATATCTGAAGCTGCACAGTGTAAAATCAGGAGTGGAGAAGGGCTGTCCTGAGTCTCTCTCTTTGCCTGTTGATACAAGCATGATTTCATTATACAAACATTTGCTCCATTAATTGTCATTATTCCTAATCCTCCATTTTGCTTAATGGCAAAACATTTCACTGCAGGGGAAAAAAAAATTAGATTAAAGTAAAGACTTTCAGACAGTAAAGACTACTAATTGAAACCTGCAAGGGATACCCCCATCATGGAAATTCAAAATTACAAAAGTTATTACCAATGTAACTGGAAAAGTGATACTTGAAAATCCTCAGGCGTACACTTTGCATTAAGTTTTCGTATGTTTAAAATCAGGGTTGGATTTTTTCTTCCTCTGTAAATGTAAGAATGTAGCTTTAGTTAATGAATGCACATAGTGCTAGGTGTGTGTACAACATACTTTTTGTCATCTGATGGAAGGCAGAGGTTTTGATTGTGCATGTGTGTCCATGTGACCCCTAAAAGGAGACACATTGCAGGTGAGGATGCTGGAATGTTTTGGTTCTGCTTCTCTCTGCTCCTACCATGTGGGTTGGGTTGTTTTTAGCACCTGACTTCCCCTGCAGTAGCATTGCATTGAGATCTTGGAATGAAATACTTTTGCCTGTGCAAAGCTCATGTGTGTGTTTCTGTATTTTTTCCTTTGCACTCTGTGGTATACAACAGTGTTGAGGTCTTGTTTCTGTTCTCCAGAGGTTGCTGATACTTTACCCAAAGGAAGACTGAGGCATAGGAAGGTTTCCCTACTTCTCCACCCTCTTGCAGCTCTTGCAGGAGGTGGAGAGCAGTGAACTGCTCCTGGAGCTCTCCTCCCATAAGACAAACCTCCAGCTTGCAGGCACACAGATGGGGGTTGTGTTGAATGTATGAAAATATAAATGCTGATACTTACCTGAGAAACACTGTGCCTTCACTGAGTGTGCAGTGGTGGGACAGCACTTCATGAATGGATTTTGAGGTTGCAAAGCATTTGTTAAGAAAAGGAATAAAAAGAATATTTCCTTTTGAAAGGAAGAAAGTAATACTCTAAAACACATCTCTCAAATATTCCTTAAGAATTTTTGTTGTTTTGAAGCTTAAACCTGCATAGTTCTGGATTTTTGGGTTACTTTTTGGTTTCCTGATATGGCACATTTTCGGATGCACAGTACAGTATGTTGGTTGTGTGCGTGTCATGAAGGAACCCCCGTAAAATGTAAATTCATGGTTTTAAAATTACTCTTCCTGAGGTGCTCTGTTCCCTGTGTGTTTTGTGCTCTGCGTCTCCCTCCATTCCCCCACCCTCAGGTCCATTAGGTGTAAGTTGGATTAGCTCAGTGATTCTTCCCAGGCCTCTTTTTCCTGTTCCCCCCAGATAAACTTATGTGACTTAAAGAGTGAACTCCAGGCACAACCTTGTTCCTGCTGGAGACAGGAGCTGCATTTGCTGAAGCTCTGTGTTGGTGAATGGTACCCCACTGTGCTCTATATGGCAAAGTGTGTGGGTGGCAATTTGCATGGTAAACAAAGGCAGGCAGCGAGGGAAGATAGTTATGCTTCTGTTTTTAATGCTTCACCTTACAAAGTATCTGTTAAAAATTAGCAGCGACAAATGTCACAAAAAAAAAAGAAAATTGGTGTAGATTTTTCCATTTTTAAGGATCAATCTTTAAATAAAAGGGTTTTTACATACTTTTGTAGATAAATTTATTGATATGACTTGTACTGATTTTGTGGGAAAGGCAAATAAAGACTGTACCTGCAACTATTCCATTTGAGGATAAATGGAAACCTTTTATTTAATCAGCAAAATAGGCTCATACTCATCTGAAGGATCACACACATCCCCTTCCTGCCACCCTAAATAGGTTGTTTGCTTGTTTGTCATAAGAGGTGTGGGAAGGCAATGTGAATTAGATGGCAAAGGGCTAGAGAGAGTGTCAGGAAACATTGACATTCTTATTTGTGGCATGTATCTACTATGTGACCTTGGACAGGTCTCTTCACCTATTCCATATCCTGTTATTAGGTTATAAATCTCTGCTGGGAGAACACTTGTCGCAGTTTGCTTTTGTATCTGGCAGAGGGTCTTTTAGATACTATTGTAAAACAAATAATAGAAATAAAGATAAAAGGGGTTTTTATTCTGAAACACTGGCCTTCGATGGAGATAGAGATTTCTTTATAAGCTTGCTCTGGTGCCCTCTCATCTACAAAAAAGTTCATTCACTCTGTCGCCTTCCAAGAAGCAAAAACCTTCTAACATGAAATTTGCTATTTATTCAACTAAATAAATGTTGTGGGTGACTGTGCATTCCATGAAAAGTTTTGCAAATGCATTCCAAAATGCAAAAAAAAAATGTAACCCATGAATATTTGCAGTATTTCCTTTTTGATTAGAGGGCTTGCTCTGGCCGTGTTGTATAAACTGTGTATTTTAATTGCGGTCGCAGTCCGTTTCCTTGGGGGAAGGCTTGTCACTCAGGAGCCGTGATCGATGTGATAACTGCTCACCCACGGCCACGCTAACGAGCACAGCTCACGCTGCTGCGGGAAAGTCGCCGCCTTGTTCCATGTGATGAAACCCTCGTTCCGCTTCGCCTCTCATCCTGCTCGGATACCCTTCATGCTCGCCTTGGTGCTGGGAAGGGAGCGCACATGGGAGGCTCTCCCTTCCAGCTCACTGACCTGCAGCACGAACCGCAGATGCTGCCGTGCGGGGAAAGGGCTGCTCTGCCTGGGGAGAGATCCCTGAGGAGCGCTGGGTGTCA
>VZSR01003794.1:5980643-6113421 GCA_013398615.1 Brachypodius melanocephalos | reverse complement strand
GGTGTCACAGGGGCTGCTGCCACCGCTGGGTGTCACAGGGGCCTCTGCCACCCCTGAGTGTCACTGGGGCTGCTGGCACCGTGCTTGGCCTCACCCCGAGCCTTCCCTGCGCTGCTGTGTCTGATGAGCAGTGTGGTTCAGTGATGGGAATTCAGCTCTGTCTTTTGCAGCGTTTAATAGTTGAAATTCCATGGATTTGCATGTCACTGGGAGGAAGACCTTACGTGCTTTCGGTTGCTAGGTAGAGGAACGAATATTTTTTTTCTGAGATTTTGGGTGGTTTTGCTTCTGTTTTTGCTTTTGGCTTCTTTTGTTCTGCTGATTTTTGAGGTTGTTTCTTCTATGCCATTCAGAACACACCAAGTCTATTTTTCAAGTATTTTGCTAATAACACACTACCAGATTTTTAAAAGGGAGAGAAATTAAGATTTACAGGTGATAGTCACTTAATTCTGGGACTTGACTCTTTAATTACAAAATAACACTTTCATTCAAAGGAGCACAAGAAAGATTGCTTTTTAATTGTTTTATAATGTCAGAAAGGATAAATATGTAAGTCTAATCGGTGCTCCTGCATACAGCCAAGAGTCTCCTCTCCAATAATATTTCTGTCAAGCTGTTTAATTTGTTGTAGCTTTTAAAAGATGTCATGTGATGTAGTAATTTAAAAAGTAAAAAAATGAAGACTGTACAAAGAGAACATACCTGACATGAATACAATATAGTGTGCATGTGGTTCAACTTACTCTGGATAATATTCCTATGCTGTTCCTGTTTGTTCCTTGGGCGTGACTTTGCTAATAGCAGACAGAGTATTGACTAAGGTCTTTGCTGATAATTATGTCTTAAGTATAATTAAATATGAAGGTGGTGCTAGCAAGATGCTAATTGGCTTGCAAACAGTTTTGAGACTTTTCACTTTCCCAGCGCTAGATTAGAGCATGAGGTGCAGCAGTTCTTCGACAGAGAGGACTGCTGATGGAGTTGCTGGAGCCAAGAAAGCAGGATGTCCTGTGGTGTCACACTGGGCATGGGTTCTTGGTGCTTAAGGCACAGACAAAATACTTTAGGGAAGCCATTTAGTCCAGCTGTCTAAAAGAGAAATAATTTGCTTCTTGTCTTTCTAGAATTTAAGCATGGAGAGGGAGTGGTATATATTTATAAATAAAAGGTTTGCCTTTAGTTTACAACATCACTGGAATACAGGCAGGTTTAAAACGTGTTTGTCATCATGGAACAAAACCAAGGCCAAGCAGGGAACATGCATCCACTGAAATTAGTCATGATACAGTGATATTTTTTGGCTTTGGTAGGTATTGTATGAAACGTGATTCTAAACCTATTTGTTGCCTCACTTAGACCTTTGAATTTGTTCTGTAACTGCTCTAAAGAGCTGATTTTTATCAAAGTTAACATTGTACAATTCTTTTTCAGTCTTGGGAAGATGATGCATCCTTGTGTAAAACGTGTTCTTGCTGGAATCGATGAAGAGCAAGGCTCAGCTCCTTGCAGGGCAGTGTCGTAGTTGTGAGGTTATCAGAAGGTTAAAGCTACAAATCAGCTGTTGGCTCCAGTAACTTCTATGAGGGAAATATGGAAAAAGATGCATCTTTTTTGTAAATGAGGATAGCATAGTGTGTGATTCTGACCTTTGCTGTAAGAGGTGCAAGTGCAACAAGATTTTGTGGCTCCAGGAAGTCAAGATTTAGGTGTTCCCATTTGGGCTGTAAAAGGAGGTGAACTTTTGCAGAGAGCATTCATAATGCTTGTCATGGGTTACTGTTGTGTATCCTGCTTCAAAAAGCGAACCTTTATCCAAAACTTCCATCCTTTTTAGGTGGTTAAGGGAGGCATTTTACAGCATTGTCACATGCCTCTGAACTGATGTTTGGGGTTTTTTGGAAGAGGAAAGAGAAATACCACAGCAAAGGCTATTCTTGAAATATTTGTGACCACTTTGAAATTGGGATGAATTAAAACTTTCCCAGGATTTCTGGACCAAAGAGGTGGTGGTAAGTCTGTCAACTTCTTGAAGCTGGCCCAAAACTTCTGGAAGTGTGGAGGTTTGCACAGTGCTAGTGGCAATTAGTGATGTCTGAAAAAAGATGCACGATTCAGGTTTTGAAAAAGGAGAACTTGCTATGATAGCTAAAGCATAATATATTTTAAAGCATTTTAAGAGTTGAGGAATTATTTTGTTTTCTTCTACCCTGACTTCTTTCCCCTCCCCATTTATATTTTTCTATAAATCCGCAGCACTGGAGTTATGAAAGTGATTTAGGAAGAGAAGACTGGGTGACAAACTACCTAACCAATGGCAGAAATATTAAGCATTCTAAACAGTATTCTATTCTCTTATTTGAAGAAGCATTTCTTTTAACATTTAACCTCATTAGAACTTCAACAATGTAAATGATGATAGCATGTTTAAAATATGTTTTGTTTTTTTTCATATATGTTGTCATGCTGCGTTTACAGTGGAACACACTGTGAGTTTAAAACTTTAGAAATTCTTCATTTTGGAATTGAGAAATATATGAGAAGTAAGATTTTTCAGGTAGTCTGAATTTCCATCTGAAATTAACTGGAAATTCCATGTCTCCAAAATCTTTATTAAAAAAAAAAAAAAACAACAAATCTTTACAAAAAATTACTTTGCTTTGAAATTGCTATCTCTTAAATGATGCAAAACGCTGTCATCTTCCAGTTTCTTTCATTAGCTTTGTGTACATCACCACTGTCATTCTGTAAATAGAAATATTAATGTACCTGCATTATAGCTTGAGCTGTGAGGAGATGCAGTGACCTGACCCTGGTTTATCTTAATCACTGACTCAAGAGCAGGTTCCAGTGCTCATAATTATTGGACCTGTGATGTTTTCAGTGTCTAAGGCAGGGAGCCATAGTATTTAGAAACATTTCATGTTTAACTACCATTTTGTAAAGAAATTTTTATTTTATCATGAAAGCCAGTGCAGTTAATCCTGGTTCTGCATCCAACAAGTAGCTGCATGCAAGCAGGAACCTCTCTGTGTGGAATTTTCATGAAGGCTTGGTGCCTCTGATGGGTTTCTCCAAAGTATCTTCACAAGATTAGGGCTAAAGCCATTCAGCTTTTAGGGTCCCATAGGACTTTTTTAACCATTCTGGAAACATCAGCATGGTTTGACAGGACCTTGCTGTGAAAGGACTATCCATACAGGTGCTGCAGATTCCAGCAGGCAGGAGGAAAACAGAAACTCCCAAGAATGTAATTCCTTAACACGCTTTTCCTCGGAGGGGTTTCAAATACTACCAAGCTTGTTTGCTTTGGCAAAACTTGTAATTGATAAGCATTTTTTATTAAAAACTTTGCTAGTAACTTACCAAATGTTCTCACTGTTATGTCGGGTTGTACAGTCACTTTCTGTGTGTTTATATTTAAACTCAAACCATTGGGAAGTTGTATGTTTCTGCAGATTAGGTTCTTCTTCTGTGCAGTTGGAAAACAGGCAATCCCCCAAAACATTACAACACAGGGAGAACAGGTGTATCTTCCCTTTTGTAGTGTCAGCATTTGTTCTGGTTTTAAGGGAGAGAATATACTGCAATTTTGGAAAATGCTGTTGTATCATACTCTCTGATAAAATGTTGCAAGTTCTGGTCCCTTGTGCATTACCTACAGTTACAAAAATGGAAACGTGCTCACATTTTTACAGTAACAGTGAAATCAGTATGCTCTGTTTTTATAATAAATAAATAAATTTTATGCATTTAAATAATAGTGCCTAAAACAGTGGGGATTAAAAGAGCTACCATTTTTTTCTTAGGCTTAAGCTGAGACTTGTTTTTGTTCCTCTGGTGGTCTAAACCTCTGTCTCACTCAGAACAGTTGCAGATGCTGTCCATTAAGGTCAACTTCATTCATTTAGCCTTGGAAATGAAAAACTCCTACCCTTCCTCCCTCCAACAGCGATTACCTTCTGTAAATGTGCTTCAAAACTTCCTCGTAGTGAAGAACATTGTGTGGGATGGAGGAGGGATGGGAGAAAATGCACTGGGGAGGGTAGCAGGGGAAATTACTCTGATTCAGTGTCTGGTTATAGATACATTTCTCTAGATACTCTACAAAGCTTTAGGTCTTTACAAGATTCCTCCCAACTGTCTTTGTTCTTTGTGTAGCTCACTTGCAAACCTGGCATGTGGAATTGTTTTATTCAAACTTTACTGAATGACAGGATGTACCTTAGAATTAGAAATATGATGGGCTGTCAGCTGCTTGCCCAAATTCCATCAGATCTCTATAGTTCTTAATAAATGAACTGACAGCTTATTAACCAGGCGGTACAACAGGAGCTTCATTCTGTTGTAAAATTTTATATCTTGTTGTTCTAACAGGCATGCAGTTTATCACCACCTCTTTTTCTTTGGGAATGAGAAATAAATAAGAAGAAGTCAATCTCCCTCTACCACCCTGGTTTCTAGCAGTATTAATAAAGATTTTGAGCTAACTGTGAAGTTAAGAGTGGATATACTGCAGAAATACTATCAGGCACTGAGAAATTAAGTTAATTTGGTGCCTCAGGATTTAAGTGAAAACTTGGGACATTATAGAAATTTAATGGGGTTTTTTTGTTTAGTTTTGTGATTCCTGGTAAGCAAACATTTTATCTAGCAGAAAAAAAAATCTTAGAATTTAGTCAGGTAAGCTGCTGGATCTTAGTTTAACTCTTAGCCAAATAGAGGTCTTAGACTTCTTCATTGTTACATGATTCACTTGGTAAAATCAGTCTGAGGATAAGTCAGTAATGAGTGAATGCTGTTGCTGACTGCATGTTGTTGCTTAGTTATGCAAGATCATGGCTTTCTTCCTCAAGTTGTGCAATACTGTTAACATCATGGAAATACCACCAAGAATGATTCCTTTATTTAGCTTTTCACTTGGAAGGCCAGATACAAGTCAAGAGAATTAGGGACTGCAGTGCTTTATCAGGTCTGTAACCAGCTCCTGTACAGTAATTAAATAACACAGTGCAAGAAATGGTGCTTTACAGCTGAAAACTCTCCATGTGACTTTCTGAGAATCAGATTGGAACAAACCGAGCTGGGCTGAACAGTGTATTAACTGCAGCATTTCACTGAAGGTACTAATCTGTGTGACAGTCTGGGCACATCGAGGGGGAAATGAATCTCCTAAATACTGTCATTATTCTCTGTGAGAAGCCGTGGAATTCCTCACGAGTGAGATTTGGGCTCTGTTATGCCTGGTGGCCCTCAGACAAGGTTTCTGTTGTAGGAGATAAGGATGTGCAGCCCGGGGAGGGCAGTGCTGGGGCGGATCCTGGCTGCAGGGCCGTGCCAGGAGCTTCCCCTGGCAGCATTGCTGAGCCTTAGTACTCACATTTATCCGCTGCAGTCTGTGTCTGTCATCTCAGACTCTGTTCTTGGGGTGTTGCTAATGTTTGTTCCAGAATCTTCCCTGCCTGGTATACATGTGGCAAATTTTCTACCTTGCTGCTTTTTAAATAAGAACATCCTTTTCCTCGGTGCTGCCTTTATCACAGGCTGGCTACTACTGAGAGCTCAGGTAACTTGCTTTGCTCTTTGATGCATGAGAAGCTGTCAGCTCCCTTCGAGCAATAGCTGGCTCTAGCTGAGAAAGAAGCCATGCAAGAGCTGAAGTGCTGTAAGAGTACGTGTGAGAGTGACAAAACACAAAGATTTTAGTCTGGCTTTATCCCCTGGAGGTGTGTGCTGTTGCTGTTTATTCCAAAAAGCGAGAGGTGGAAAATGCTGTGTGTACTTCCACCAAGTAATTTTACAAATCAGGGTTAGTTTTTCTTACCTTGGTGTTTCAGCCTCACAGTTAGATTTATATCGGAATGAAGATGTTTTTAGGCACTTGCAGTTTTTAAATGCTGAAAGCTCGTGCACACAGTTAGGTGTTGTGTCCACGAGTTTCCTCTTTAGGTGAGTGAGATGACTGTATTGTCATTTATATTCCACTGCCCTGCCCTGGGGAAGCCTGGTTGTCCATAGTGACCATCCTGCCAACCAACTACCAAATGCACTTTCACGTATGGAGTTGGCTCAGAGAGAACCAGAAAGCTGCAAAATTGGATGTGATGCCTTCCTTGAAAATTGCTCCCGTTTTTCCCTTTGTAGGGAAAAACAGTTCAGTATGTTCAGTATGTGTTGGTTTCTTTGTAGATGCTATGCTGAAAAAGAATTAGGACTGACCTTGGGAAAATTAATAGTGAACTAGATTAGGGATTTTTTTAAATTTGGCTATATTTTTTCTACTTTCTTTTTTTAAAAGCAGCTGTCTCCTTGTACAGTTGTTGGTAAAGCTGAGTGTTAAGCAGATTACTTCTGGGTTGGGAGTCACAACTGGTGGGAATCTCTGGCTGCTGAGATGGGGGTGGGGTTTGCTGTGGAGGAGTACAAATTAGGAATTTGAGACAGAGGAAGAACAAGGCTGGCTTACCAGAATCAACCGATCAGGGTGTTTTAGATTTCGCCTGCTCAAAAATGTTATTTTCAATAAAAATGTTGAGATTGTTTTGCCTTTAGAAAGTAAGTGGGGTTTTTAGCCTAAGCAAAACTCTCTCCCCTTACTCCATTTAGAAGTTTATCATAAAGATACAAATTATTTCAGCATGTGGAATAATAAATACTTCTTGAGTTGTGCTGTGTCTCACTAAACATGCTAGTATGCTTTGGTGTTTCATCCTTAGGAAGTTTCCTGCTTAAGTACTGGTTGCTTCAAGTAATGAATTCAGTGCATATGAATTTCTTAAGAATCTTTGTAGTGTTCTAATGAAACGCAAAATCCTTATTCAACATGCTCTCTTTTTAAAACTGCAGTGTTATATTTTTAATATAATAGTAGAAATAGTATTTTTAAAAGCAGTTTCTCCGACTAGATCTTTGGGCTGCATCCAACATCCTGGTCATTTCATATGGTTCATGCATTTCTCAGAAAAAGTAGAGAAGTTCAATCTTGGGGGTTTTTCCCCCTCTGTGTTAAGTTAGTGATTCCATTTATTATATGTGGACACTCACAGATACCGAAATTTATATTTATGATGTAGATTCAGGTTGGAGGGTGGCTGGAGTAGGGAAATGGGGAGCACAAGAGAGAACACACAGTAGTCACTGTCTGTGGTGGGAAAAATTATTACAAATTTAAGTATTCCATAAGCATACCTTTGAAAATGGAAGTTAAAACCTAATATAACGTCACTTTTTTAACCAGAGGGCAGTTGTTTTCTGTGTGTAATAAGAATGTCTTAATTGTGTGTAATAAGAATTTGCTGCCCTGGAATTTTTTGAGAAATTGTTCCTACAATAAAAAAATTTTTTTTTGTCCCTCTCCCCCTTGTGATCATGTCGAGAGAGACATATCCTGTGCATGGAGTATAACTGCAGGCTGGTGGTTTTAATCAACACATACTTTCCTGATGGATTCTGCCAGTGCTAAAAGATAAATGGTGCAACAGTTAGAGAAACATCCAGCCTTCCTTTGAATTAGTCTTTTGTAACATAAGTAAATTATCTGGAAGGTACTCAACCACAGCACTTTGATAGTACAGGTGTTTAAATGGTAATAGTGATTGGAATTGGAATGGGAGTGAAACAATAAAGTCATTAGGGTGTTACAACATGAAATTAAGCTATCACTATTACCGAGCAATATTATTATCCTAAAGTCTGCAAGTCACAGAGCAAATGAAAACAATGTAATACCCCTCTAACAGTAGTTTACATTAGGATTTAGTTTAGCCATGATGTTTGCTCATGTTATAATATCTTTATTAGACAGAAGTCATGAGCTGGTGCACTGTCTTGTAACCCAAAAGAAATAACACTGAGCTGCTGGCCATCTGCTCAGATAAATCTTGTTCCCTATTAAAAAAATATCTTTTCCTCAAAATTCTTATAGTGGTGACTCACATGTTATGGTTAGCAAGAATGTAGAATATTAATAACTTTATGTTTAATATTTAAATTAATTAACAAATGAAGACCTAGATCCTGTTGACTTCTGTATGTATCTGTATAATTTTAATGACAATTTTTGTTTGGTTGAAAATCTCAGCTTTCAGTTTGGTCAGTAATAGTTCCTGAGATGAGGAAGAATTTGTGAGTGAAAATGACATCTGTGTTTATGAATATAATGGGGGGGAAAAAAGTACATCTAATGAATTTTACTGGAACATGTTCTGAGTGGATGTTCAGCAGGGCAGTGTTCTTTATTCGGCAGTTCATTGTAACAAAACCAGTGTTGGGTGAGCCCAGTCAGGGGCTGAGCAGCTTGCTTACAGACAATTGAAACTTTTAAAATTAAAACATTTTTCTCTGTCTGAATTTAAAAGTTTCCTGGAAATTTTTACAAATTCCATAGTTTTGTAAACACCGCATAATCAGATTGCTGCTGCTGCTTCTGTTCTTATTGTAGTTGCTATTTATTAGTGCATTAGTGAAAAGAACACATTTATTTCTGCTGTTCAAGCTGGTTTTGCTGAAACGATCCTTTCCGTTGTTTATAACATTACAAGGAGGCACCTCCCCTATGACCTGCCTGCAGTTTGCTAGTTAATATGCATACCTAGATGATAAATGCAAGAAAAAAAAATTAAAATGTAGAGGAAACGTTTTCAAGAACCTGCATTGTTTTCAGCGCAGATTAAAAACCTACTCCTACCTTTGGAAAGATCCTAAACTCATATATCCGAATCACATTGTCACAGGAGTAGATGATACGAGGACAAGAAGCATTAGCTGATGTGCTACTTCCTTTTTGTTAGAATAAATAAGATTTTTTCAGCCTATCTTCTACACCAGGAATTCCTAGTCTATCTCTGAGGTGATTACTGCCAGTTTTGCTCCCATTTTGCCGTGCTTTGCTCCGTGCTGACCTTGGCCTTGTGCTGGTTCCCGTTGTGTTTCTGTCCCTCGGCCTCCCACAGCCGGCCTGGCCCCGGGCCTTCCCTCGCTGCTCCCTCAGCGCACGCACCCACGCTGGGCCTGGGACAGAAGCAGGCCCGCCGCAGAGAAAGGCACAAGCTTATGAGCTAAAAGAGGTGAAAAGAGTGAGGAATTTGAAATATCTCATAGAGCGGCTACCCTACTGTGCCCCATCTTCCGGTGATTGCCCTTCCCGTGCAGGTCCTGAGCTAATGAGCCCAGAAGATGTTGCTGGCGTTTGTTTCTCCTTCGCTCATCTGCTGACAGCGCAGGGAGCTCCGGCTGGTTTTGGCTAGCTTTGGCTCACCACGGGCCGCTCGGCTGCCAGAGGGAAGGGTGCTCTGCACACAAGGGTGTGTGCGGTCATTTGGGCAGCTAGCACCTAACTAACTCCCTTAGGGAATACGGAGCTAGCTGCAGGCTGCTGTCATCCCTGTGTTGTGAGGCTGGATGTGTAATGCACATTGCATCGCAGGCTGCAGAGCCTCTCTCTCCTCTCCCCCACCTTGCGTGCAAAGACTGAGATGCTGAACCGTGGAGAATAATCCCCTGATGCTTGTGGGATTATTCACATTTACAGTCAGGCCCCTGCAGCACCTCCTGTGCTGGTATGCTGGGCTGTGCCAAGAGCCTGCGTGGTACAAACACTGACAAGTGATACCGAACCACAGGGTGGATTCATTGCTGAATCTTGGTGAAATTGCCTTTGTTTCTGAGGGAGTAGTGCTTACTGCTGCTGTCTTGTCTGTTTGGGTTAGCCAGGACATTTGTATTTAGGAAAACCAGCAAAATTTTCCCTTCTGAACCCTCTGCTGTTGCACGCTCTGCTCTTTTGGTTTGTGTTGTGCACTTCTGCAGCTCTGCCCTACTCACCACTGTTTCTGCAGTACTTTTGTTTACAGAAGAGAGATGAGAAAAGGAAACTAATTTATCTTTCAGTGAAAAGTTTGACCTGAATGTTTTCGTGGTGTTTAATGCTTTAAAAGCTTCAACGTAACTTTATTTGCCAGTACAGGTATTCTGTAAACTCTGCAATGCAATTCTTCATGCAGACTTTGTGCCTGTTAAAAAGTAGGTAATACAGAGATTTCTGTGAGAACTGATGTTATTTCTTGTATTGTTAGGAAACTTGGTGTTACTGGATTTAAACAAAACTACCTTCTGGTTGGGCTGACACTACAAAATGGGTTCATCTCTTTCATCTGGGGAATCATAACCTTGAATCTTGACTTAGCTGACAGGAGCCAAAGAGCTATGTCTCAAGGTCTGAAGGGACAATGAATCTACATTCAAGTACCCTGGACTTGTCTTGATTTATATTGCTGTCTTCTTTGCATAAATGATGGCTCGTTTCTGGTATGCTGGCAGTAAGTGAGATCAGTGCAGTAGCTGGTTTTCAGAATTTGGGGTTGGTTGTTTGAAATCAAGAGGAAAGTGTGAGTGCATGTACAACATGTTTGTAGTTATGCCTTAAAATCTGGTCTCTCCATGGAGCCTGGTCAGGTTTGGTGACTGTATGCTTTTGATTGAGACAAAAAAAAGTGAGAAATAATGATGGGGGTGTGAAAGGGGGGGATAAGGGGTGGAGGAGAGGAATGAGAAAGGGCATGCCAGCTAGTGCAACTGCAGGTTTTGAGCTTTGTAGGAACTGAAGCAAGGCTGTAAGCTGTCAGCAGAAGTGAAGAGCCAGAAAAGATCTGACAGACATAAACATGACTGCTTTCTTCAGATGTAGAAGTGCAAAGGAACAAACACAGATCTTGACATACATCATCCTCCTCCTTAGATAGTGTTACAAAATGTATGAGTAGTCACCAAGTTTTATAACCTATCAAAGCCCAAGCAGTCTTGGATAACAGAGAAATATTAGTTGGCTGCACCTTATATTTGAGAGAAAATTAGAAGTCTCAGAAATCTGACTGTGGGTATGTTTGTGGAGAATATTGTTCTGTTTTCAGAAATTTTAAGCAATCTGGTGGCATAGATACTTGAAATTCTGGGGTGCTTTGCATGTTGCAGTGAGTGTGCGTGATTTCACAGACTGCTGTTATGCAAAGGCTGAAATCACTAAGAACACCCAGGATTTCTTGCCTTTGATTCCACAAACCTTCCATGTGTGAAGAGATTTTCCTGTGTATTAAAACAGGCCATTTCCTTACTCCTGGTAATCTTAACTTCAGCAATGTGAAAAAAAAAAAAACCCAAAGCTACTTCCTTGAAGGTAAGGAAATGAAGTTAAGTCCTGTGTCTTTACTCCAGCTTGATATTAGCTTTTTTTTTTTCTTAATTTGCCATTTAAAAAATAACAACATAAATGTGATTCCTGAAAGAAAATAACTAAGTTCCAAGCTCACTCACCTTCTTAGAGTAAAATAAAGAGGAGATAACCTGATTAGATGAACATGTCAGTTGAAAACATAATGTTTCCTGTTTGAAGAATTTTAAAACATTGGACTCCATTTGAGTATGGAAAACTGGCTTTCCCTTCAGGAAGTGTTAGCTCCCTGCTGCTCTACAAAAACAGTGGAAAAGAGAAATCTTTTCAAGTCAGTATTTCCACTGTAAATAGAAAAAGAACTAGTTTCCATTTTCTTCTTTGTTGTTATTGCTGGAGATCTTAAGAATCCCTATTTTCTTTTCCCGAGTGAAGCCCACAAGGTAACCAGATAAAAAGTTTAGAAAAGGTTTGTGGGGAGACCAAGAGAAATGGAAGGAGAAGGGGTGAGATAGAAAATGTCCGGAGTTCATTAATCAAAAGAGTAAATAAGTTTCTGTGGTATGTTTTTTGGAAATGTTTGTATTTGTAAGACTCTCTTTAAAAGACCTTCTCCAGTAAGGATACTTGGGACACAGTGAGGCTGAGAGGAGCAGCCCTGCCCTGTGATCAGGGGCCCTTTCTGCTTCCTCTCTCCCAACACACACTGAATTACACCTGTTTTTAACAAAACTGAGGTAGGGAGAAAAATGTGGGGCATAGATGTGAAAAGTGAATGGTATCTGTATTTCAAGAGCCGTTTCTTTGCTAACAGTTCCTTGTTTCTGTTTCACTGTAGCCTGTGTGGAGATGAGAGGAGGCAGAGAAAGTTGTTGCATTAGTAATTCTGCCTGTCAGTGTTCATGAAAACTTGTTCTGAAAACAAGCACATCCCCACACATCTTGTGCTTTCAAGGCGCCCCATTTGGTTAAGGAAGCAAGGGGGGAGAGAAAGTTTTCAGTGTCTTATTAGCAGGGCACTAGTGTCCAAATTGCCACTCTGCTAGGAAAAAAGTATGAGCAAACCATCTATTTCTGAATTATTCTCGGTGGAGAAGGTCTTAAAGAGTAAAGAAGTGCAGTCACACTGTTGATTAATTTGCCCGGCACTGTAATTATTGTGAAATAGCAACGTAACTTTCTTTTCTTGCTTTCTTGCTTTCTTTCCTTCTCTCTTTTAGTTGCACATGATGGTTTTACTGGTACTACAGAAACCCTGATTATATTACCCTGGCATTCTCAGGGACTGTTAAGCAGGAGTCTTCTCTCTTTTGCTCTAAAACTCATCTAAATGGAAAACACATTGTCTTCATTATATGCCAGTGTTGAATGAACAGAGTTGCCATAGCAACAGCCATCTGAGGCCTTGCTGATTTCAGGCCAGTGAATGGGGTAGACAAACAAAGTACCTTCAAAACCAGAAGGGAACAATTGCTATTCATTCAAGCCAGATTTAAGATCAGCAAATGTCTTTAGCAAAAGAAATGCAGATAAGAAAGTATCAGACATGGCCAGAGAAGAATAACAGAAAATTATCATAATCTTAAACTTTCCTGCCTGGTGGTATAGCATGAAAGATGATTCTTAAGGGAAAAAAAAATATAATTAGAGCTGAAGAGCGGAGCCACAGTCTGTCCTCAACCTGGGGCAGCAGTGTCAGTGTTAGGAGTTGATGTGTGCTGTGTTTGCAGCAGCAGTCACGGAGTGCCTGCAGGCTGGGGCAGGGCAGGCATGGCCAGGGTGCCCAGGGGTCGAGGTGGCCCTGCTCCTGCTCAGGTGACACTCACACCGAGGGGGACACCAAGGGAATCCTGCATGTCCGAGGTCCATATCAAAGAGCTGAGTGACTTTGGTCACGATCCTCCACAGATCACTCAGCAGCGCCTGAAGGTAGTCAGGAGCCCCAGTGTGTTTGTTGCACCATTTTGTTGCTCCTGTAAGATTGTGATAGACAGCTTTATGTGTGACATGGTTGACATACTCAACATAAAGCCTGGTTAGGCTTAGTATATATTCACATAAAATGCCAAAAAACTGACTGTGAAATGTTTGCCTTGAATTAGAGATGAGGCGTGTGCATGTGTGTGTCTGGTATGTGTAATTGTATTTTCTTTCTCCTTAGTCCTACACAAAAAATTAAGTAATAATTTTCTGACTAAAGTGCCATTCCTGATCTCAGTGTTCTCTACTGTGTAGAGGCATAAAGAGGCAGAGGCAAGAGAAGGAGCACACACAGGTTGCATATTGTGCTGGCAGTGGGCTTAGAGGGTGTCTTTGGGAGCAGTGGTGTGATGGAAAGCTCTCTCCTGGTCCCCACACTGGGTTTGACAATAGCCATCACAAGCAGAAGCCATGTGGCAAACAGCCCATGAAGCAACAGCAGGAAAAGGGCAGGAGCAGGTTCAGGACTGGGATGGTTTGTGGGAGGCTGTGTTGTCGTTCACTTCAGTCAGCACTCTGGGCTGGAGGCTCAAGTCATCAGCTGAATTGCTGAATCCCACTCTGGAATGTCCTGGAGACTGGAGAAATTACGTGTGTTTGGTCTTGTGTGCTACGTAGCTTTAAAAAAAAAAAAAAAAAAAGATATAAAAGAGTTTAGTTCCAACATAAGACCCACAACATGCTACTGTCTCGGCACATTAGTGGTGTGATAGTGTAAACTGTGTGCTGTACCAGCTGGGGAGTTGGAGCCACAGTGCCCTTGTGAGAGAGAAAGAAAACCCCTCTCTAATAATAGGAAAATTGTTATCGTGGGAAGCTGCTGGTGAAGATGGAGTCTGTCAAACTTCACCTGTTTTTGCTACTGTGTTTTATATACCCTGAGTATGTGAAGGAAGGGTTATAATAATTAGAGATCGATTGCAAATGTCAAAGAGACTCTTTACCAGTGGTGTAATACTGGCAACATGTACTACTGATAGTACAGTGTATTTTCAGGCTGTTTACACAGGCATATTCCTGTGTTAATCATCCTTACGAAACTAGAGTGGTGTGACAAGGTGAATTTCTCACCAATAAAGTTCTGTGAGTACAGTGAATTTAAGGGTTATTTTT
This sequence comes from Brachypodius melanocephalos, assembly GCA_013398615.1. Taxonomy (NCBI): domain Eukaryota; kingdom Metazoa; phylum Chordata; class Aves; order Passeriformes; family Pycnonotidae; genus Brachypodius; species Brachypodius melanocephalos. The sequence goes on along the minus strand of VZSR01003794.1, from coordinate 6,099,164 downwards.
TATTGTCAAAATGGGGAAAAGTACAAGGCTGTTCCATGTAGAATGTAAATTAATTTGGACTGAGGAAATATTTGAAGGATAGTGCTGAAATACCCAAAGATGAAATACAGGTCACCTCACCTTGAATAAAAACTTATTTTCTGTCTGGTTATGAAGAGACAGGATAGACAAGATTTAAATCCTGGCAACAAAAGTATTATTCGGGAGGAGGAAGAAAATTAAAGACTGACATACTGAGTTTAGAAGACAACTAAATGGGGGATGGGGAGGAGTAGGGGAGAATATGAAGTAGAGAATAGTATGGAGGACAGTCATACATATTTTATTCTCTTTTCATAGTATAAGAACAAAGATGGATTTGTTGAAACTCCAAGGCAAAAGGCAAACACATCTAACACAAATGATGAACATAAAGAATGCTGTCTTTGCAAGGCCAAGATGGTAGTCAGACTCAGAAAATAGCAATTAATTTTATTAGGTGTGTGTGTATATGTATGCCTGTGTATTTTATATATACTCACCAATTTAAGCTTTCACGTTAGTTCTATTACATTTGTCTCCTTATTTTAATGGAGGCTGTTGCCAGATTGTCAGCTGTAGCCTTTGATAGGTGTGGCTCTGATTGCTCTAAAGATAGAATGCTGGAAGACCTTCCTTTCAAATTTGTTTATGAAAGTTTCCAAGAGACACGTAAATGAAGGGGTTTGTTTTCTTGTTGGTGGTGTTATTATTCTGTGAAAGCACAATGTGTTCTAAGGCTTTGGATCCCCTTTAATCTAATGAGAACAATCCACAGCTATCCGTGCAGCTTTACAAACAGACCAGGATTTGCTCACTTTTTACAAGGTGTTCACTTAGCAGTCTGCTGAGCACTGGGCCTTGTGAGACTTCTGGAGGACTGTCACTGGGCAATTCAGACATGTACTTCCACTTGCATTTTCTGAGAAGTTTAAATGGATTCGATGTGTTTATCAAAAACCATAGCTGTGAAACAGACATTTTTACATTTATCTTAGACTGTGATTAATAACGTTTCTCTTGTATTTTCATGGTACTAAAAGTGATTCTGATTTTGTGTGTTACTAGCAGATCCTAGAGGCAAGGTATGTAATATAAATTGGTGCCTATGGGATTGTGGTTCAGTCTGTTTTGATTACTAGACTGGGGTTGTAGCTTTCACACATTTTGGCATACCTGTGGGGTCTGTCCTGGGACTCTGGCCACACCTTTTATACAAAGTGTTACTCTTAGCACAAAGCCATACTAAGATCCAGCACACCTAAACCCTTTCATCATCATTTGCACATCCTGGGATTAGTTACACATTTGAAAGATAGGTGAGACCCATGGATGGCTGTCCTGTGTTCTAGACCACACCATTGCTTGTGATGACAACTTGCAAACTGGAAAGATTTCAGGTATCTCAGCATTGGTGCTTACACAGCACAGTTAGAACCTGCTTTTTCCAAAGCTTTTCCCTCTCTTCTGAACTTAACAGGGTTGAGGATGTGGTTTCTGTGTCTCCAGCAGTTCATGCTCCCTACTTGTATTTTCTGGTGTTAGTACATCAGTGAGATTAAGCATCATCTAATAATACAAAGGCAGAGTGCAAAGAAATACTGTTGTAGATTGAGCAGCTGGATAAGATGATGGATGTGTGCCTTGGAAGCAGTCGTTAGACAGATATTTCATTTTCCTGTGAGGCATCTTAGATGTGGACCTTGTAATTCAATAGCTTCACTGAAAAATTACTTCACTAGATATATTAGTTATGGGCAGCTTTTGAGTACTCTCCTTTTTCAGTTTTTAACAGGGTTTAGTTACGAGATTTTAGAATGTTTAGAATATTTTAACACTGTAGGTAATGAACAGCAAGAATAGCAAAAAGAATAGTTAACTTGGAGCAGTTATAAATGATAGAAGTTTCTCCTTTTGCTAAATGTGACCTGGAGAATGAACTCAATGATTCTTTTTAGCAAAGCATGCAGAATATGTTTCAAGAGGCACAGGAGGGGAAAGGATCCAAACCATGGCAGTGAGATCACTTCTATGTCCTCACTGCAGTGGCATCATCTCGTTCAGTTGCTTTACTGCCTCAGTGGGTCTCAGTAGTTTCCACGTTGCATTCCAGTGCACTCAGGAAGGGTGTCCAGAGAGAAGCCCTTTCTGAAGAAGTGGGGCCCTGCTAAAGCATCATCATCAAACTTCTTTAGTTGAAATAGAAGAAAGTTGCTCCTAACTCTTCAAAACAGGCTGCTGTGTACAGTTCTCAGCAATCTTGTAATAGGAAGGCATAATCAGGATTATTGAACCTAACCTTTAGCAGATACAGAATTTATTTTCCAGTGCAGCAATTACTAGAAAACTCTAGGATAAATTTTCTATGTAGAGCATAAAAAATTGTGACCAGATTATGTCTGCTAGTCCTGAAATACTGGATTGTTCTTGTTGCAAAGGGGCAGTCTGAATAACCAATGTACAGGAGTAACAGAAAAGTATTTTCCTAGGATGATATTGTAGCCAGGAGAAGCTAAAAGTATAAAATATCCATTCTACCATGGTGAATGAGAATAACTTGGAGGCCATTATTTGTTGAGAGGCTACTAGACATGTGGATTGTATGAGAGAAGGTGAAAGTAAAATGATGGGAATTCCTTTCTCATGGAAAGGAAGCCTTTCAGTGAGGAAAAACAATGTTGTGTGGTGGCCTAGGTGTAAATGATCATATGCTGTTATTCCACTGTTGAATTGGTCGTTATCTGGGCAAACAATGAATAAAGGAATTAGCCATTTTCTTGGAATGGCTCATTCATCCTGGAGACTGTTTCACACTATCACAATAAAGATGTTGCCCACTGCTGCTAGTTCTGAGTCTGTGGAATGTAAACAGTATTTGGAGATAAATACTTTACAAAAATATTTTATTTACTGAGACCTGAGTCCTACCTTCACCCCCCCAATGCATTTATGCAGGTTGGTATCTTGCCAAGCCCAGGTAGAATCTGTGAAGTACAGTTACTTCCCATCAATTGTGTTACTGCCTTCAAGTCTGATTAAAGGAAATAATTGGAGTAGGAATTGGAGTGTCTTAAGAAACTATAGTTTACTGAGAGGTGTGTCAGTGCAGAGTGAGAATTATATAAACTGCAATTTTATTGTGACTTTGTACAGAGACTAACAGCAAGTTCCTGTGTCCCTTTTCTTGTTGTTTTTTTTTTCTTTTTCAAACAGCTTTGTGAATAAGAATTTTTGCTTTGTTTCCTTGCTTTAAATATTAATATTAAATAATATTCATATTTATGATTTATGGAAAGCATGCAAAAAGTGTGCTCCAAGTAAGATACCAGTGCGAAACAGTGGGAGTTGCAGGGTAGAAAATAGTACTCCTGTGTTTCCCAAAGTGATGTTGAAAGGTGTTGTTATGTACAATGACAAGGAGAAATATCTGATTTGAGAAAATATCTGATTCATGACAATTGTAATGTGGGAATTGTTGGGCAAGTCAGACTTAGCTCCTCCTCCTTGGACAAATCCCATGCTCCTGTTAATGTTCTCAAAGATACATGTGCATATACATGCTTTAAATTGCATAGAGCCCAGATTATCTCTCCTGGCAGGGAGGAGAGCAGAGCTGCTATCTGTACAGAATTTTTCAAAGCTGATGCTTCAAGCTATCTTCTCTGCACATCTGACATATTCCTGCTTCATTGTTGACTCTAGCACAACACTTACTGTGAGAATCAAAACAAAGTAATTATCATCAGATTTCAGTGGATCTAAGTAGAAGGGAAAATACATGTAAGTGTACAGGGAAGAAAAACATTTTGAACTAAGTCTGTAATGCCTTAGCGTTTTGAGACACTGTTAGAACTACAATTGTACATAAAGAAATTAAAAATTAACAGCAGAGTTAAAACTAACAAGAGTTCCTTAGCGGTATAAATATAAAGAGTTTAGTTAAGGTAGCACTACTATCACTCTTTATTTGCAAATACAAATTCTGCAAGAGAAAAAAATACAGATTCCTGTTTGTGTGTGATATTATCAGTAAAACACAAAGCATCCTTCCAGTGCTGTCACTACAAATCTCAGCACTTGAAGCCCAGATGAGTTTTCAAGCCTGCTGCATGACACCCACTCACAGTGTGTGAAGCAGCCGTGGTGTGGCTGCAGCCGTGTCTGCTCCCTGTCAAGCTGCAGGATGTGAAATCCTTGGAACACTCAGGATACTGATATTTAGCAGTGCTGTTGCATAAGCCTCAGATGTGTGTATGCTTCTGTGTAGCTCCAGCTGATGCTGAAGAAAATGGAAACCAGTCTAATAGCTAAATTTAAATCAAATTATGAATCGTTTTATTCAATTCAATTTCCATTTAAAAATAATTTGGTTCAGTGATAGGCATGTGACTGCAAGCCCTGAAGACTGAAATGCTCTTTATCTAGACACACAACTGCCTTGACCCTTATCTGGAGGGACTCTTTAATCTGCTAATTTAGTTTTTATGCCCATGCAGTTCTTGCCCTCTCTGACTCAACTTCCAGTTAGTAACACTCGTGATGGTTGCTGTGATGGAGACACCTGCCCATTAACAATGGGACTGAGCTGAACAACCTTTCTCTTCTTGTCTGGGCCTCTAAACAGGCAGATGGTAACAACATTTGGTCACCACTGACTGGGCTTGCATTTGAACTCTTGACCTGAGGGTGAAGGCCACTGTATCCTATTAGGACTATGAGCCATCAAATTTAGTTTTAGTTTTGATACCTAGCCTGGGATGTGTGTGAAGGCAAACATAGATATGTGAAGGAAAAGAAGAAATTTTTCCTCCATCTGTTCTATCTGTTCTTTCTTTTATTGTTCTGTGTTATAGTCTGTCAACTCTTCATGTTAGCAGCCTCTTCTTTGAAGATTCTCATGTTAATAAAAATTAATTAGCAAAACCACACTCCAAGATCCTATCTCATGAACAATTCTTGTTTCTTTCTGCTGTAAAATGCAATCTTTCCCCTTCTCTCTCTTTCTCTATTACGTGCCCTTCGTACTTGTTGCTGTAATTTTTTTTCTTTGTTACAGAATTAGAAAACAGTTTTCCTGAGACACCTTTTTCTGATTAAACAGCGATTCCTTCGATTCTCTTGTTGTGTACTGTCTGACTTGCACACCTACAGCACATGACTTTTTCTTTGGTGGTGTTATACCTATTGATCTCTTCAAATTTTGTGTGTGTGTGTGTGTGTAATTGTCAATATTCAGTACTGTGGCCTCTAATACATCAATATTCATTAATCTGTGACCTCTAATACATAATTTTCTCTGTCCCTTTTCTCTTTATTTGTAAAAGTCTGTATTTTTTGAGGGCAAAAAGTTTACACTTCTTTCTTGAAAACCTCAGCCAAACAGGTTGAGGGGAAGTGGAAAGTAGTGGTGCTTCTGATTCATGACTTCTAAAGAATGACTATATTTCTATTTAGATGTAGCAAAGATGGATATGCAAGTTATTTATCCCTACAAAGAACTGCCATCATGAGCTGACAAAAAGAGGTCTGTAATAAGTTAGAAATTACCCTGAGGATCACGCTGCAAGCACTGCTGCCAGGCACACTGCAAGATTCACAGTTGCTTTGAGTTGCTGATGGGTCAGCAGTTCTAGAGTACAAAACAACAGGATGCAGAGTTTCTCAGACTGCCTGTTTGATCTTGTGTACTTCATTTTATCTGCTTCACTGGTGTCTGGATCTCTTCATTTAGGTATCATTTCCAGTTTAGTAATTTTAATGTTCCAAAGGTGAACAACAGAATAAAGCAGGTTGTAAGATGAGAGGCAAGCATTTCAAAGCATTTAATAAGAGGGCAGATACTGTTAGATGAGTTAGTGTTTGATGTGTGTTTGTTAAACTCCTGTTGGTGTTAACTAAGGCTGTGTCTGAGATGGGCAGAGCTTTCAGCATTTCCCCAGCCAGCCCCTGTGTGCCAGCCCTGCCCCATCAGAGCTGCACAAACACTCTGCCCCTGCTTTCCCACACTTCACCTGGCATTAGGGGAGGTGTGTTGCAGTAATTATGCTCCCAGCTGATCAGACCACCTATGAAGATGAAGTGCTTCCTGACAAATGTCTCACTAGGGGGCAGTCCTGGTTTTTAGCATTAAAAACTTCTCCTGCCAACTTCATTTCCTTTGCTAGTACTGGGGCAAGCTACTTGAGGGGCTTTGGAGGCTCCACCATGAGTATGGAGGCTGGTAAACCTTTGAAAGAAAATTGTCGCACAAACAGGGGGGTCTTGGGAGATGCTTTCATAGGAAGAAGACAATTGAACCTTAAAAGATTTTAAGTATAGAGACATCTTGAGCTGGAGTTCTCAGATATGTTATTTTGTGGTCCATTCAAAAAAAACCCATTTGAGATCTGAAATTATTAGCTGTATTTGTGATAGAGAAGTCTATAGCAGAAGTGGTAAGGAAATTTTTTGATGACTTTTCACACTAAGAATGCTGTCTGAACTGTTACATCAGCATTCTTACTTCCTTGATAATTATTGCAGTTGAATGATAACAAGAGCAACCAAAACTTGGGTCTTAGCGGGCAGACATTCCATTTCATGAGGAATTTAATGCAAGAATGAGACCAAGTTGCTGAATTCTAGAGGGAACAAACCCAGATTTCCAGCTCATTTTAAAGCATGACTAACTGAAAACAGAAGGCTTGCAGTGCCATTAGTGGATATATTACTTTTTTTTGGGAAACAAATTCTGAGCTTGCAGACTCAACAACAACAGAGCTAAACAACGGAGCCTTTTTTTGTTTAATAACCCAGCTGATGCAGTAAAATCAGTAAATCAGCGGCACTCTCTTCTTTTAAGGCTGTACCAGGACAAACAAGAATGTGCTAATGGGCTTGCCTAAAGTGTCATGGTTTGGGGCTCTGTTTAAAAATTTGCTCTAGAATAAATTCGCTGATAAAGGCAAAGAGCCTAAGTAATCTCAGAGTTTTGTAATTTTTATTTTTTTTTAATTGTTAGAGGTGGTAATACATCATACTGGACTCTAGGCTTGTTTTCTTTCAAGATATTTGTCTTAGGGAGCTTTTAGTTTAGCTTCATTGCATGGCTGAGAGAGAAGTATTTAATTTAAAGAAAACACTTGTAATGCAATATACTTCATCTAGATACTTTAATGTTACCTGTGTGATTGGGCTAATTGAGTAGTTCATAATTTTTATGGATCTATTCCCATAACACCTTGGGGAAGTGTATTATTGCACTGCTGTTAAACAACTGCATAGATGAATCTATGACTTTCCCAGACTGCCATGGAAGGAGTGGGAAGTGAGAAGTTGAATGCACCTTCCCAGATCCCTTGTCTAGGACTCCAAATAATGGAAAATATTCTCCCTTCTTATTATGTATGAAACATATGTGCAGTTGCACATATTAGTGTAGAGAATGAGACTTACATAAATTACTCACTATTTTGCATAAATTATCCATGTTCTACAAAACTCAAACCTCTAGAAAGGTCTTTTCATATTTCTTTCTAACAATTTTTGGAAGAGAGTGTACTTACATTTTACAAATGGGCAAATAGAATATACAGTACCATATTTACATACAATTTGCAATTAGAGATAGGTCTTATTAATTATGTAAGAAACACTTGCCATATTTTTGTAATGAGAAACCAAGTGTCTTGTAACAATTGAGGATTCTAATTTCAGATACTTTTAACTCTGCTCAAATTAAAATTAATGCATTTTGTAACATTGGCACACAATTTCAGAAATGTCTAGGAAATAAATTTGATTTTCAAAAATGAGGCAGGGATTAAAGAGTCTTCATCATCCTCCAAGTGTGTGAAGACTCAGGCTTCTTAAGAAATTATCTGGACTTTCCCTATAATCACTATAATCAGAAATAGGTATCTCCAGAGAGCAGTTTGTGCCACCCATTTTTGACATCTGTCTTAGCAGAGGACAAAGCTCCCTCAGAAAGTTCTGCTCTCTGTTGACTGTTGATGGAACTTGGATGGTTGGCTAAGGCTAAAACCTCTCTTAGAGATGGGTAATATTGAGAATCTAGACCAAAGTCATAGATCCTTTTGCTGAAATAGGAGAAAAATCACTAACCAAAAGTTTCAGTTTGGTTTGTTACTTTGTTTTTCGTGCAGAAATCACTGAGAAACCTAAACCTCACCGAGAGACCTAAACCATATAACCATATTCTATTGAAATTAAATAAAATTAGTACTCTTACTGTTTTTCAAAGCTTAACATACGCTAAAAAGCTTTTTTTAACACCACCATATAGAACTAGAAGGCTAATACTTCCTACCATGAGCTAACATGTTGAAGAGAATTCAAGCTGTGTTTGGATTTGTTTTTTTTTTTTTTAATTGTTGTTGGATTTTAGATGTATCATCATACATTAAAAAAAAAATGTTCTGGATTCTATAAAACCCAATTGAGGGATCTGTCCATACCATACACATTTTAACAACGCGTGTTAGATACCTCTGAAATAGAAGCCAAAACTGATCATAGATCTGTGTGTTCTGTAACCCATTCCCTACAGATCTAAATTAATTACACTGCTCAGCAAGTCCAAGATTTACTGACCCAGTGAGATGTTTTGTGGCTGTTTCTGAAAGGGGGGTAAATGCTTTTGTTGTTTTTTTTTTAATGGTGTTGTGGTACTTGTGTGCAAGTTTGCAACTGAAATTGCTTTTTCCACTGATCAGGAAACCTAAAAATGCCTTTTTTGTATCCGACAGAGTATTTATTGTTTTTTCTAGTAATGCTTGAGAGTAATTTTTCAACTCCATTTCTTGGGAAATCCAGAACCATACTGCTCAAAGAAAGAGAACTGTTTATTGTTATCTGAGACGACAGAGCACATCAAGATTTGACATAGATTTCAGGTTTGTTTTTACAAAGACACTGGCACATGTGCATTTTCTCTCACTGATGTCTAAAAAAGTTTAAGTAACCGGCTCCAGCATCATGTAATTATATATGTAGTATACAAATTGCAGTAGCACAAAACAATATGCTCTTTTGCTGTATTTAAATTTTCAGTAGTACCATATCATTAATTCCATTTCTTTTCACTGGAACTTCAGTTACTCTTTGTGCATTTTGTTTACATTTTGAGGTCCCTATGGTGTTTTCTAAACAACTGTTTTAGAATTTTAAGAAGTGAAAAGCTCTTAGAAGTTTCACTGCCATAATTTGTCTGTAAAAATATGGATTCTTTATTTTTCCCAAATGACTTCAAAGGGAAACTTGTTCAGCCCATGAGACAGAATTGTGGAGATGCTGCAAACTCAGTCATGGGTTTGGTAATCCCTTGATGTTTATTTGGATACTTAGGGCTTCTTTCCATTGATGCAATCTGCCTGATAATAATGATTGTGCAGTCAAAACACTGCACAGAAGTTGGCTACTCTGTTCATGGCATGTCTTGATTTTCTGCAGACCTACAAATAGCTAAAGTAGCCTTGCTTTTATTTTAGTGAGTGAATATAGCTCCAATGTAGAGATGAAGTGTGTGTGCTGAAAAACAGAGACCCTTTGCATTGTCATTTGCATAGAACTGCTTTTCATCGTGGGTTTTTAAGTGCTTTTTTATCATGGTTTTATGGTGTTAGTTTTAGGAGGAGAAACTCCTACCTCTGTTGATTTTTAGTTATTAGACAAAGAGCATCATTTTGCACCACAGTGATAGCTATTGGAAGGGAGGAAGACTGCAACCTCTCAAGAACTGGTGTTGAAAAACCAATGTTGGTTGAGGAAGAACAGTAAATGCTGGAATACTTTTGGAGGGGTGGAGGAGTGCCCGTGAAAACAGAAGAGGAATTCTTCATGACTAAGAGCATCTTTGTAAAAATTAGGTCTTGCATTTCTATTGATCAGAGTAAGCTGAATAGTTCCAGGGCTAATTAAACCTGGGACAGAGACACAGCTTTATGGTATTGTGCCCAGTTCATTTTTCAGCAAAAATCATGATATTAAAAATAAATATTTACATTTGTGTTCTCTGTTGGGAAACATAGACTGGTAGTAACAGAGTTATTCTGAGACCTGTGCAGACAGGAATTGCATTTCCCAGCAGATTTTGGGCAGAAACCAGTAGTAAATTACCTGGCTATAAGAACTTCATGCAAAGGGTCAGTAATGAAGAATCATAAAAGCCCATAGCCAATATCTTCAGCTGTGATTTATACTACTGGATGCATCAGTGTTTAGGTTTTCAAGCTGAAACAGCTTAAAAACACTGATTTGAGAAAGCAGAGAGCACGTGTCTTTTGAGGATGAGTCACGTTAAGTATCAAATTTGGATGCTTGAGCTTGTCCAATATTTCTGATTTTTTTTGCCCTGTGTACTTGGTTTTAGAGAAGATACTTTACCCTGCTTAAATTCCTGCAGCTGTTTTAAGGGGGAAAAGTTCTGGCACAATTGCTGCTAGAATCACGATGAGCTGTTTTATAGGCTTCTTTAAGTGCAGACATTGTTTTCTGGTTAATATTTTGAATATTTGATGCAAAAAATGTAAATTACTAAAATACTCTGCATCAGGTCTTCCATTTAGCATTATCCTTTCGCACTGCGGAGTAAACTAATGAATTACAGCATGATTACATAGCACATAATTAACTTTGTAATTAATATGCAACTGCCACTTAAACTAAAGTACTGCTTATAAAGATGTACGGCAACAGTAAATCACAGGTCAGAAGTAGCACTTTGGAATTTTCAAAAGAATGAGAGTAAATGCAGAATCACTTACAGCAGCAAAGTAAGTTAATTAAAAAGCAGATTAATTGTGAATGTCCTGTTTAATTTTAAATACCTTTGCTATTTCTTTTCCCTGAAGAAAGAACAAATTTAAAGCCTAACTCATTCATTGTTTTCTTAGGTGACATATTTAAAAATGAGCATTAAACTGTCCTGGTTGAGATAAGAATTTGGTTAGTATTCCTTTCTCATCTTGCTGCATAGAAGGATAGCATGAAACCAACAACTTCTTATTTGAATTAATTCCAGCTTTCTGCCATGGTCTTCTTTTTTTGGATTGTTTTTCTACATCAAGTCAGTGAAACAAAGTTAGTCAAACCAGCTTCATTCTTTGTTTTGCTGAATTTTTTTTTTTTTTTAAGGATGAGGGTTTGTATTGTGCTGTCATAACCAGTGAAGAATGAGGAAAGGTCTGAGTTCATTTGCTTCAGATAACCTATTTTTTTGCAGCAGCTGTCCCCAGTTGCTGGTACCCCCAGCAGTGGTGCTCATGCTGGATGCTGACTCTGCAGACAGATCCCATGCCTCACAGGCATGCAGAATGGCACAAAATAAAACTGCATGTCTTGCTGCAGGGTTCCCAAAGTGTAAGCTGCCCTTTCCTATATCCTTTTCCTTTCCATCCATCTTCATGTGAAATGTTGTTGATAATGGCAGGGAATTAAAATCCCTTCTGTAGCTGTGGCCATGCTGCTGTGCTTGATCAATAGAAAGCACTACTGAAGTACCAAGCAGAGTGTGCCAAAGGTTTAGGGGTTTTTTTTACAAGTAAAAATGGCACATTTTGGAGAGCTCTGTACCTCGAGGCCATGGGAAACTAAGTGTTAGAGCTCTTTAACACCTTTCTGACCTTCTGAAGGTGATGCAATACAGGAACCAGGCCCTGCAAGTGTATGAGATGCTGTTCATGTTACTCACTACTGCAGTATGGGCTCCTTGATCTATAGGCTTGATCTCCTGTTGGATATATCTGCTTCATGTCTGATTAAAAGAAGTTAACAGGATAGATGTCACAATCAGTAGAAAATGGCTACTCTAAGCATATAATGTGTCTTTTAAAATAATTAGTGTTTTTTGTTAATGTCCCTTTTGTGAACCAAACTAATTTTTCATGTTGAGCAATACATGACAAACAGCTTCTAACTTTAGAGCTTCAGTGTTTCTGAAACCCTTTGATTTCTGTATTCAGTATTTGTGGTGCTCACTATATTGTTGGTTGCTTCATCCACGTGGTGCTATTTTTTTCTTTTTAAAGGGCTATCTGAAACTTCTGACCTGGAACAAAGAGTGATAGATGCTTCACAGTTGCTCTTCATTCTAGATAAATAATCATTCAGGCATAATTACGTGCATCTCTCAGCACTCATGAATATCTACTGCCTGCTTAAATAGCTGGGAGGGAATATACATTGCCCTTACAAATCCTTCAGAATAGGCTTCTGCTTGTATTGTGTTTAGGAGAAAAAAACAAGAAACAAGCAACACCACACACACAAAAAAAGGAAAAAAAAACCCAAAAAACTAAAAACCAACCAGAAAACCACGCAAACAAAAAATCAGAAACCAAGAATTCTTCATTTTCTGTTTGCTGGCTTTGATTTTCTTCATTGATCGACATGCTCATAATACTATGAGAACTGACATGTAAGAATAATCCCGAGATGTAAGAATAATCCTGACTTACTCTACAAAAATAAAAAGAAAGACTGGAAGTAGGATGTGCACTGTCAGTAGAATCTAACCTCGTGGAACTTGGATGTAGGTTTGTCATTTGAGTTTCATGTCTCAGTGGGTCATAAGGTGAGAAACGGGTCAGTTTTATAACCATCGGATTTTTGCCTTAGGGGCTCAGAAGGGAAATGAAGCTTTAGGGAAGTGTCTTTTTCTGAAAATTATGTGTGGTACATTCTTGGGGGTTCAGTGCTCGGCATTATGAACAGATGCTTCTGAACTAATCTCAAATGTCACATTTCATGCATAAACCCTGGGGGATTAACAAAATCAGGATTCCCTGAGAGTATTTGTGGAGTGTTTAACTTAATACTCTCTCTCAGGGAAGTGTCCCACCTACTAACTTCATGAATGCTTCCAGGCTTTCCTAAAAGCCTTCTCTCTAACACTGATACAAATAAGGCCAGGGGAAAGGGGACACAAACAAGATACTGCAAAGCAGTGAGGCTTTGAGGCAGCCAGTAAAAATCATGTGGTGTGGAAAAGTCGCAGAGATCTCATCAGAAGAGATACCATGACTTGATTTTACATTAAAATGGAGAGTCGTCAACATCTGGTAGAGGAAAAAAATCACAGCTCCACAGTTATGATTGAGTTAGTCGTAATAGTTGGGAGAAATGCAGACAATTTAAAATATGAAAAAGTTAATCTCCTGTCTAGCAAATGCCCACTTTTCTATTTTAAATATTTCAGTGACTGTTCAGAAAAGCTTTTATTTTAAAATAATAATAAGTAAAAAACTCACTGTTGTCTGGAAATAGAGGTGCTTGTGATGGATGCTTTGATAACTGTAGAGGAATTGACAGCTATATTTGTAGCATATTAGCCAGCTTTTTTTCCTTGTAATATATATATGATATGTTATGGATTAAAAAAAAAAAAAAACCAAAACCCAGAGAAAATACTTCCTTAAGCCTCTGTTAGAATGAGTTCCTGTCTAAACAGAAGATAAGAGAGGGAGTTTAGCTGCAGTTCTCTCTTCTACGTGGATGTTTTTGCGATGAGGTTATAATATATGTTAACATTATGCTGACACGGACAGCTCTAGCCAATAGGTTAAAATTGTTAGGTAGTTTGTCTTTTTGACAGATCTCATCTCCATGTCTAGCAATTTATATGACCTTCCAACTCTGATATTTTCCTTGCCGGTGTGTGTCCTAACCAGCTCCCTTCCACCTATGGGCCCTGCCTCGTTCAGAGACTGACAGTGCTTCACTGAACCTCTGAGGGGGCTGCTGGCTCACCCTCAGGGTTAAATGCTGCTTTATTCCCTTGAGTGTTAAATTGCTTGTTCAATTCTTGGGCATGTTTTCTCAAATTAATGTTTTAAACTAATTTAGAAATTCAATTTCTTGCAGGTAGAGCCGTGGAATATGATGTATCAAACAAAATGTATCGTGTTTCCCTGTGTTTTCCACTTACAATTTAGGACATGATTCATAAAAACCTAGACTGAAGGTTCTGCATCATAGATGAACTAAGCTTCAGAATTGCCTGTTTCTGGGACAGATTTGCTGAGCATCATATCACTTGTGTGAGATTTTTTCCCATGTTCTGTAACATTTAGGATTTGTTGTTTGATCTTGCAAGAAAGTGTTTACCTGAGTTTGTAATATAAATTCTTTCCTCCCCAGCATTTCACCCCGTTCTGTGTGCACATGTATGCTTACATCTGTATTTGCGTGTATTAGCTTAATCAAAGCCTTATAAACAGCAGATCAGTTGGCTTTCTGAAGGAAGGAGGCTTATTTAAAAATTCTGTGCTGGTGAGGTGCTTTTCACAGGCCAGTCAGAAAGCTCTTGAGAACTTTGCTGCCAGCACCCATCAGAGATTTTCTTCCCAGAGCTGTGTAATAGCACTGCAGTTGCTATGCAGTTCATTAGTGAGCCTGGGCTCTGACAGGTGTGATGTATTAAAAGCACTTGTATTACATCGTGGTGTTTAAAAAACTCGAATTACAGGTAATATAAACCAATCTTTTCTAGAGACTTGAACGAGTCCTGGAGCAGCATGTAAGGCATGGGGAGGAGTGAAGATGGCAGCTCTGATAGTCTGAAGAGGTGGCTGCAATAGACCTAGGTCCTTAGCAGTACTTGAGAGACTTGAATAAATTAGATTCATCCCAGGAAACAGATATCTAAATTGGTTTCAAACCATTTCAGAGAATGAACCTGTATTCCTAATGTCAGCTAGAAGTAGAATAGGACAATCTGTTAACATATTGAGCTTCTTGTGATAGACAGGGAGGAAGGACTTAGGACGCTGTCTGGGGCTTAAGTGAAAGGTTCAAAATTGCCTGTGTTGACAACTTGGACAAATCACCTAGAGAACGTGCAACTGATCTTCTGCAATGTACCTCTGCTGCAGAAGAGACCAGAGCAACAAAACTCCAGTAGAGAGCAAGTTTGGTTCCCTAAAATAGGGTCAACCTTTGAGCAAAATACCTTCCCATTTACCATTTTGAAAAGTGTATGATTTTGCTGCTCAGCAGTAGAAGTAAGTCACAGTGTTGCTATGTAATGTCATGCACATCCCTCAAAATTTTTTCAGGCTTACCGAAGGCAGTAAAAAATAATTTTTTGTGTAAACCGGGTCCCTTCTCACAGAAAGTAAAATGGGGAAAAGCTTGAAAAGAGGCAGCTTGTCCAATGGATTTATAACACTTGCAGGTGGCAGCATGTCATTCTGTGGAACCAAGACTTTTTGGCTTTTGACTGTTACTGTGGGATATTTTCAGAGACTGAATTGACCTTACAGGGAACTAATGCATAATATTTTTATAAAATGGACATTTTAAGGTTTCCATTTATTCGTTTGTTTCTTTTATGGTTAACGAGTGTATGATTGAATTCATGGAGGTGCTTTGTAAACACTGATATTTTATTGAAAACCTTAGAAAGATCGTTGTAATGCTTTAATGAATGCAAAGGAAAGTGATTAATGTTGCTTAACTTACACTCTGCAGACCTTGTGACAGAGTTGTTTGGTTTGGGGGGGGTTTCATTGGCTGCTGATATAAATTACTTTTAATCCATGTATTTTTATGTCTTTCTGGGCAGACATAGGTCTCCTGTTCTTCAGGTTAGGGTTCTATTTACACATAGTATAGCTTTCTTCTTTGGCTTACAGCTTCCTTTCTGAGCTAAATCTTGTGTGGTCAAGAAAGGGTTTGTGCTCTGATTTTGTCCTGTCATGCAGATGGTCATAATGCCTAGTGTTATAGTAATACCTCTGTATTTGAACTGGTAAGAGAAAGTTGTCAAATAATTCTTATTTTTCTAAAGAGAAGTAGTTGTTGAAAGGAATTGGGAAGTCATACTTTGTCCTTTGGGGTTTCATAAAAATATTTTGTCATGTCTTCTAGTACAGCAATCCTAGTTGCCTGTACCTCTCCAGTATTTGTGCCAACCTGTAAAAAGGTTGGTGAATTTTGTTCTGTTAGACTTTTATTTTAAAATTGTTATTTCCTACATCTGACTTAAGGACTTGTTTAATTATTGCTACTTTGCTGTTTGCCAATATCCCAGAAGTGTGCTATTGGAGGAAGACAGTGTTTATGCCCGTGCTTTCTTGCTTCTTACACTTTAAACAGTGAAATTATAAACTGAGAAGTGTATAGACAAAAGATACAGCTTTGCATTGTTTACTCATTTACTATCTGCCATTCTGAATACCACCATTGCCTTAGGAGGAAAAATTACAAGTGCCTAGGTCTTTAGCAGCTAAAGACAGCAGATAGACAGCATAAAAAGGTAAAAGAGTAGGAATTTCCATATTCAGGACTGGTGAGTGTCTAAATGTATTATAAGGGACAGTGGAGCCAGGCTCAATATCTGACCTATGGGAAAGGTGGGAAAGTATGGGTCAAAGCAATCCTTAATCTGAAGCAGTTTTTGTGACATGGCTTTTTGATTGGGAAGCAAGAACTGCTGTTTACTAAATAACTCCTTCTTCATGAATTGGGGTATGTCAAATGAAACAAAATCAGAAAAAAATAAAACCTCTCACATCTGGTACTGTTTGAATTGCTTCCTTTGTCTCAAATGGGACAGGAGCAAATGGGCTACTCCTGGAACATGACTTGTTTCATGCCAACCTGTCCATTTCTTTTCTGTCTTTGTCTGGATCAATCAAGCAATAAGCAGGAACCTTTTTAATTCTGTAATATGATATATTGGGTAGCTAGGCTTTTTAAGGAATAAACCATCCTTCAAAATATATCCCTCCAAATCTATCCATTCAGATCTAATGTACCTCACTTACTCAGGAAAAAAAAAAATAGGTGCCAAAATGTAACCACATGAATGTGGAGTAGTGAATGCAGTTTCTGAAAACAAAAACTGCATGCTTTTTCTTTCCTCCCTTTGCTCTGGGAACCAGTCTTAAAGGTGTAGAACTTAATATCCAGCATAAACAGAACAGACAATTGGGGATACGAGCATCATGTAGTCACCCCAGGACACAAAGAAATCAAGAGCAAAAGACAAGGAGATGTAGGATAGAACGAGTTTCATTGTCTGCAAGACTGTCACAATAACATGTCTCTCGAGTTCATCATAACCTGTTCAGAGGGGATACTTGTTTCCTTTTCGGGGGAGCCAAGTGTTGTTTCCAATGAGTCATTACACCGACTCCTGCCTGCTGAAGGCTTTGCAGCGTGGCTGCTCTGCCAGCTTTGTGTGCGTGTCACCAGCACATCACGTTTGATCACAATGAAAGTCACTGCAGAGTACATCTAATCAGGCAGGCCTTCAGAAAAACTTGAAGGCTCTAAAGCTGACCTCTGGAGTCTGTAGTGTTGCTGTTGGCAGCAAAAAAGAAAAGTATATAGCTTTTTGAGGTCTGTTGCACTGTGTTATAATAACCATTTAAACAAAAAAAAAGGAAGGATATGAGTAGAAGGTAATGCCATCTGGACTTGAACTGCTTTTATCCAGCTTTCACCTGGATGTACAGTCGAAGTTCATCAAGTTAATTCTGTATTTGGAAGTCTGGCTGAATGCTGGAAATTTTGTCTTGAAATTGCAGGAAGGGTAATATTAGATGTTTTATCCTTAACATCTAGTAATACATTCATTAAAGATTTTACACTACCACTTCATTGTTCGTATTAAACTAGCATGTGATAGCCCTAATCTGAATTGTGATTTGTGTTAGGCACTGTGTGTTTGGTGGGGATAGAGTCTACCCAGAGCAGCACTGGATGTAATTGGAAAGCCAGAGAAGCTGAAGATGTGAAGCCTTTGGTGGTGGAGAAGAGCTCAGGTCTCTGTTCACAGGGCTGGCTTTGTCCTGCAGTTATGGGAAAAGGCTTCTGGGCATATACTTTGTAGTAATGATGATGGTATGAAAAATGCAAGACAGTCTAAGTGTCTTAATTTATGGACCACATTATAAATAATTCATTAGCAATAGTGTTCCTGTTTACATTATCTGTAATAAAGATGGGAAGTTTGTGAGACAGTTGTCGCTCATAAGTTGTCAGGCTCGCTCCTGGCCTGTTCCAGTTGAAACAGCAGTGGGGATGGTGGGAACTGTGCTCTCTTCTTAACAGGAGATACCACACTGGTTCCTAGTCTTTGCAGTTGAGGTAGCTTTTGCTCCGGCCAAATTTAGTGTTTGTATAGTTGCTGCTTTCAAAAACTTGAGAGGATTTTTAAAAACCTGCTTGTGTTCTGCCAAAGGCCATTTCAGCTTTGGTTGTGCTATCACCTGAGGGTGAGAGACCTAGTGGAGGTAAAACAGAGATCTGAGCTCTCAGAAGAAATTCTGCTGAAATCTGCTCCTGATTATCCCAAGGGGTTTGTTTGTGAATGGAGCACGTGACAGATCTTTAACCAAGGAATTCATAAACCTTTGAAAACTAAATTGTCTGTTAAGATTCTTGGTTAAAAGAAATTTATTTCATGGTAAGTGTAAGATTCTCATTATTTGCCTCTAAAGTAGGTTTGAGACACTGGTAATTCTCAGAGGCCGATTTCTAGATAAAAAGTTCCTCTCAAATGATGAGGTGGTGAGAAAACCAAATGGGGCAGAGGATCATGAATGTTTTAGTTAAAATCTTTCTTGAAGGCAGCAGGCTTTATGTAAAGCTCCTGCAGTATTTTGTCATCTAGATGTCTAGAAGAATTTCTACCTTACTAGAATTATGGGCACTTAGACAGTATGAATAGCAACAACTGCACTGCAGGTAGGCAAGTAGCAGGGATGTGTGCAGATTTGACTTTATTGGAATTGAAGGCATTGCAGTTGAAACTAGTTTTAAAATGTGTTGTTTTCAAAATCAACTCTAGGGTGTCCAAAGTATTTCTGGGCTTCTTGATAAAATTTCACTAGCAATGAATCTCTCCCTTTGGTTGTTTCAGGTCCTTGAATACTAACTGTTGAGACTAACATAAACAGCAGTCACATTTCAAGTCTTGCAGTATATTGTGTTCACCCAGTTTTTCATTATGTATGTACAGAAGAGTTTTCCATGAGGGATACACAGTCATTTGATTTGCTTGTCCAATCCTGGCTCATTTTACCCAGACTCTCAGTATGGTTTCTTAAAATTTAGGATTTGGTGGTGACTTGAAGCAGTGAATGTCTATCCAATTGTATTGACAATTCAGTAAAACCAAATCCTTTGGTTTTTAATGTATATTTTGCAGTTCTAGAAGTATTAATATTGATGGCTATCCAGTCAGCTGCCTTAAAATGAAGATGATAAAATAGATTATAGACATTACCAAAACTGTAGTTTTGTTTTGTCTAGATGTCCAATATCTCTAGTTTAAGTTACTTAAAAGAAAGTAACTCCCTAGCACTAAATTGTCATAACTCAAAGCAAGTGGAGAGTTTGTGAGAAGCCCCGTTTGGAAAGCACCTGAAAGCAGTGCAGGTAATGTAATTTGGCTGCCAGCAACTGCTCTGTGTCTCCAGTTACAAAAGTTCATAGTTATCCAACATCTACTTTACTTGTTCAGATATATTTAGTTTTTACAGGTTTTGCTGATCCTCCTGAAATTTATATTGCTTCTATTCTGGGGAGCTTGGTAAATATTTAAATTTCATCAGAACAGGCCAGAATAATGGCTGATGTCAAAACTGTTGGAGCTTGTGTCTCAAAGCAGCTATTCAGCTGCTCTTTTCTCCAGAGACTTTGCTGATTGAGCTAATGTTTTTTCTTCATTCCTTCCCTCTACCTGAGTGGTCTTCTCCAAAGCAGTGATGCTTTCCCTGGTGGCTTATCCAAAGTGATTGGTCTTAGGAGGACTTTCTTGTCTCATAAAATGAAAAAGAAGATGAATAGATCTTACATTTATAGACAATAAAGAGAAATTACCATCCACTTTGACTATATGCCTTCTTTATGATGCTAAACTTAGGGGGGGAAAAAGGAGTCCAAATCTATCCTTACTCCTTTACTTGGTGCAATATAGTTTGGGGATGGAGGATTGTTATATTCTTTGTGCTGCCATTCAGTAATGAGGAATAAAAGCTGTGATGGTACAGTATCATGAGAAGAAATCAGCAATTTCCTTCAAATGCTACAGTTCAACTTCCAAAACATGCTTGGTTTCATCAGATAAGTAAGAGGGCCTTCAGTGTCAGAATGCAAATCCTTCTCGTTTCTAATTCACAGTAGGCTTCAGATAGTTCTTCCTAGGAGCCTTTCTTTGGGTTGACCCAGGAGATTTTGACCTCTCTTTGTTACATAGCAGGCTATCTTCTGCAAGAGATATGGTAGTGGAGCATAGCAAACAGAGAGTAGCATCTTTGGGGTTTGATAGGTAATTGTTAAAAATATTTGCTGCTAGTGCCATCTCTCCTCTGTGCTTTTCTCCTCCTTATGAGACTGTCTTTGACAATTTGGTTAGGTCATTGGTTCCTCTAGACCTTTAGAAAATGCTTATATTAGGTTGTCTTCTGTAGGTCATGTTTCAGTTTTTAAGCAAATAACTTAGGTGCTTATGTTCAAACCAGCTGGTTTTCTTTAGTAGCTGATAAATGTCTAGCAGAAGCAGGAAAAAGTTTCCACTTCATAGATGTTCTTTGCTGCAGCTCTGTAGAAGCAGCCCACAGAAGGTGTGTAAGCCAGGAGATGTTAGCAATACTACATGCCTGTTTGCAGGATTTGGTAGGCAGACACAAAGAATTCTCAGCAAATACTTTGCATCTTACCACAGAACCTCTGAAAGAACCAAGCTTTCATTAGGTAAATAAGCAAGCATTGCATGCCAGAATGCAAACCTTTTTCTGTTCTTGTGCTCACCTGACTTCTGCAATCCTCCCACCAGACCCAGAAGGTGGCAAGAGGTGCTTGATTCTGCTTCAGTTTAGAGCCTGGCAATTTATCATTTTTTACAGCATTGTTGTGTGAGTGATCAGGGACACTGATTATGAAATTATTTGAGCACAACCTAGCAAGCTTTTAGGGATGGCTCATTTGCTTGTAGCTGTCCCAATGAGGATTAGCATTTCTTACCTGCAAGCTACAGAACATATAGTAAACCACTGGATCAGTGGGTTCTGCTGTGGAACTGCCAATGTTTGTTCTAGCAGATCTGTCTGTATTGGAGTGTGCAAAGCCTCTGAGAGCACTATAGCAGGGCTCTCAGCCCTGGCTCTGCAGTAGCACACTTCTACACACTTTTGCCTTTAATTTTGTGTTATTATCTCTTGCTGTTTTAAACTGCAGTGTCCTTTTACCTCCTTGCTCTCCCTAAAGATAACAAGCTGACAGAGCTGATTACACTAGGAGCTGGGTGGAATGCAGGGAAACCAACCTTATAATCCAAGCATGCAGCAGGGCAATTACCTGTGATCTGCAGATGCTGCCCTCGGTCTGAGGAAACCACTCATTTCAGCCAGCGGGCTGGAGGTGAGGGCTGCCGGTGCAAAAGGCAGTTCATGTGCTTAATGGTTAGTGCTGGCTGCTGACCAACTTGCCCAGGCGGCTCAAGGGAGCTCTCTCCTTAGCTCTCTCTTACCCAGTGTCTGAGGTTTTTTATATTTCTGTGTCTGTACTTGAAGCCTAGGTCATATCCCAGTGCTGTGTGTGTGCTTCCAGCTAGCCCGACCACCTTTGCTTTTGTAATCAGGGTGCAGATGTGCTTCATGATTGAACAACTTCTGCGCACTGCCGCTCCTCCTCCCAGAGGAGTCCAGCAGGCTTGCTTATGCAAGCTGTCATGCTGGCTTTTTTTTTTCTTTTTTTTTTTCAAAAGCATGTGTGGGTTTGCTTTTGTGTGTATCCGGCTGGCTCTTGGTGCCTGCGTATAATAGGCTCTCTATATAAAAACGTTCCCAAGCACACGGCTGCGGAAACAGCTTCCGTAAACCCGACGAAATTGCCAGCCCTTGCAGCTCAAGCCATCATAAATTACAAAAAAACCTGCTCCCACCTCCCCGAAGCCGTGCCTGCCGGGCGCTGTGTGCGCACACACACTCGCTTTCCCTCTCTCGCAGTCAGAGATGATAGAAAGTCTTCTGGGGATTACTGCACATTTGTAGAGCAACAATGGAAAGCAGCGCAGCACAAATATCTATTCTTCCTCACCCGGCATAACAAACGCTGCTTTGTCTCACATCTGGCCCTTTTTAATAGCTCAAAGCCAACAGCAGTAGCTATTTAACAGCTTATGGTAAATAAAGATTTATTAAAACAACTTCCTTTTTCAAGTGTTTAATGATGAAAACAGCCTCTCACCTGACATTTTATACTTTTTGTACCATATCTAGTAGAAGAAACAAATCGGTTATCATGGATAGATATTAAACTTTTTTCCACGGATGATCTTTGAAAGCATCTTTGAAAATTCTCGTGCTGCAAAGCGGGCTTAGAGCCCTTTGGATGCCGTGTGAGCCATGTGCCCGGGTGCAGACGTGCCGAGCTGCATTGTGCCCGCGCTGTGCGGGCTGCCGGGGCCGCGCCTCGGGGCTGGGCTGTGCCAGGGGCGGGCACCGCCTGGGGCTGCGGCGGAGAATCCAGGCAATTACACGCAATTAGCAGCGTTATAACCTGTGTGTGCACACGGACGTGCCTTCTGATAGTTCAAGACACAACTTCGTACGATACGTTTGATGGCAAGGGAAGTGTCAAATAGAATTAGATGGGTTTTGTCTCCGGACCCGCCGCATTTTACCACCAGGACAGGGCGCTGCGAGAAATGATGTTTCTTAAAACCATCACTGGGGGTGACTCGCGGGAGCTGGACTGGTTCGGACCCAGCTCCTCGGGGGTCCGTGCTTCAGGTGACGGAACGCGGCTGGTCCCCCTCTGGTCCCCCCCTGGTCCCCCCTGTCCCCCCTGGTCCCCCCTGACCCCCCCTGACCCCGCGGCGGGCGGTGGCGCGGCCCGGCGGCGCCCCCTGGCGGGCCGCGGCGGCACCTGCCCTCGCCCGGCCTCGGCCCCGCTCCGCCTCAGCCGCTCCCGCCCTCGCTGCCGCCTGGCTTGTTGCTTCATCAAAGCCACTTCGTCGATACAGCTTGTCTGCCCTCTCGTAGGACCCTCTGCGTGCTGGAGGCTTGAAGGAAATTATTAGTTTTTAGCTGACTGGATAAACAGCATTAACCAACTTGTGTGCTGTGGCGGCAGGGGGCAGGGATGCACAGAGCTGCTGTGCTGAATCCCTGCTTAAGGGACTGATCTTCATTTTCCCTTCTCACCTACTGTTAAAATTTCTCTAACCGATAAAGGTATTTCTTGTGTCTTTTTATTTATGGCCTTCTTGCCCTGAGTGGTCCGCAGTGCCCCCAGATTAGCTGTTGTCTGGTGCAGCCCCCGCGGGGTGGAAATGGAGACCCGGGGTGAGGCTGTGCTGCTGGCCCCGAGCAGCGCTCACAGCAGCCTGCCCTGCCTCCCGGGAAAGGCTGCCTTTCCTCCTCTGCCCTCGGAATGGATTTCCAGCGGGAAGATTATTTGCTAAAAGCTTGGTTTCTGGAGGAATGGCAGCCTGTTGCTGCGGCAGGGGGGTGGGTGGCAGTGCTTTTGGGGCTGGGCAGCAGCTGGTGTTTCTGGAGCTCCTCTCCAGCTCCATCTCTGCCCGGCACAGAGAGAAGGAAGGCTGTGGGAACAAGAGCAGAGAGCACCGTGTGAAGTCCGTCTAAACTCAGGGAGAAGGCTGGGCCTGTTTCAGTGCTGATTCAGGTCTCCCTTGGCCACAGGGGAGATTTCCCTGGTCCATTGGTCCCGCGGGGGCAGAGCTCTCGCTGTGGATGGCAGCTCTGGCCATGAGCAGAGCTCACCCCAGAGCACAACTGAATTCACACTCAACTTCCAAAATGCTGGATGGTTTTACACATGTTTGAAGCAGTGGTGGAATGTTTGGCTTAATTTTTCTTTCCCATCTCTAGGAGGCTGTTCGGGCTGCCTTAGGAACTGGTGGGGACATTTTACTAAATTTTCTTAATTGTGTAACTTGTAAGTTCAGTTTCTGATATAGTAATTGCAGTTTCTTTACCTGAACTGTCACCCAACACAGTGTAGCAGAATCTTGTGAAATTCTCTTTTGTAGAGCCAGTGAAAAATTTAATTAATTTTTCATTATGGAAGAGGGTTTTGTAGTAATGGTTTAAAAGATTCAGTATGTTTAGAGTTAAGAAAAAAAGGCTAACAGGTCGATACATCTGTTCCTTTAAAAAAAAAATCTCCATTTTTGAGACATCATAAATATGTAAAGGAGGCCTCTTTAATTACTTGTAGCCTAGGGCTATAAACTCTCAATGCTAGAGGGGAGGGAAGAAAAAGAATAATTCACTTTTTTTTAAGATGGGGAGACCAGGTCTTTGCCTCAGAAAAGAAAGAAGGGGGTTTTTATTGTTGAATTACCAGAAGATGCTGGGAACACGTCTTCTTTTTTTTGCTCATCCTTTTGGATGGAGTTGGCATGTAAAGCAGTAGTGTACAACCTTTCTGGCTAATGTGTGCATCAAACAGAGGGGATTTGTTACAAAGCACCGGGAAAAATTCCCTTCTCTGTCCTCCTCTGCCAGTACCCTTAATCCTGCTCAGCAATATCCCCTGCTGTCTCTTGAGCTGCTGGCAGGCCTGAATCTTAGCGTGCTGTCTAATGCAGGGACACCACAGGCCAGCCAGGGACCCTGCAAAGTCGTTTTCACTTGTGACCTGATAAGTGCACAGCACTTAACCGAATAGAAGTCTGTTCTTATTCAGCCCTGACGGCCTTTCTGCACCTTAAGTACTGTTATTTTCGACTAAGGTGATCTTGGTGCTACTTTTAAAGTAGTATGAGATCGACGGAAAGGGCATTTTTTAAAATTTCAGGACGTGGATGTGCAGGTGGGGAGCGAGGCCAGAGTACAGCAATACTCATGTAGTAGGTATAGGTACTGGAAATTTAATTCTGCTGTTATTTTTCTTCCAGCCAAAATGGTCTGGTGTCAAAATGCTTATTCTGCCATGGTGAAATTTCTGATCTCTATGATAATTTCCACTTTCCATGTTTAATCTTTTAATTCTTGCTGAGGCCTATGAAAGAGTAATTTCCAGATAATAATGGTTTCCCACTAATAAGCTCTGCGGTTTTTATAGCAGAAATTACTTAGAGCCAGTATGCTCACTGAAAAAAAATTACTCTATTTGATGCTCTTATGATGTGTCTGAAAGAAAGATAAAGATGAGTCTTGCGGCGGTGAGGCATTTCAAATACAAAGCCTTGTGTCATTGTATGTGATGAGGCTTCATGTGTACAATTTTGGCTGTTGGGTGCATGCAACAAATGTTTACTGTCCAGGGGATTTAGTGGGCCGAGGGCCTTCTCTTGACCAGGAGAGAATAAATGAGCTTGGGCTGTGAAAGCAGCAAAGTGTCAGCAGTAACAGCTGGTGGGTGATGGTCCATCCATGCTGTGAGGAGGAAGGGGCAGAGGGAGCCTGGCAGGGCAAAGACTCAGCCATAGAGCTAATGACATAAGAATAAGTGGAGTTGAGCATGGCAGGGAAAATTCTTCTAGCCACTAGGGGAAGGGTGAGAGTTAGAGAGTGCTTTTCTGTGAGAGCCATTGGGTTTTAAAACCAGGACTGTTTTGGAGACTGAATTTGATCAGTTTATTACAGAATCTGTGTGCC
Source organism: Brachypodius melanocephalos (assembly GCA_013398615.1). Classification (NCBI taxonomy): domain Eukaryota; kingdom Metazoa; phylum Chordata; class Aves; order Passeriformes; family Pycnonotidae; genus Brachypodius; species Brachypodius melanocephalos. Next base: position 6,073,569 of record VZSR01003794.1, on the reverse strand, counting down.
CTGTCTGTGTAGGAGAGTAGGGGATTGCACTCTCAATCAATCCTCCAAGAGCCTTGTCGGGTTCCAGCTCAGTTAGGTGAGTTACTTTTGTGTATTCTGCCCCTCTGCTTTTCCCGACAGGCTTGGAGAAGCTGTGCCATGTGGGAGAAATGGCAATTTAGACAAGTACTATAGTGAGCTGTGGCTCAGGTAACTGATAGCAACCTTTGATTTTGTTTATGGTTAACTGTAAGGCAGCAAACTGGAGTGGTATTACATGTGTACACATGAAATTGTATAATTCAAAAATGCCATGACTTTCTTAAAAAAAAAAAAGGTGCCTCAGTTTGCATGTCTTCAAATTTTTCAACAGACATCTATGTGCTTGTATATGTATTTGTTTTCAGTATGCCCTTCTCCATCTGTGCTGATGTTCAATTAAAATGCAGATAATGTGTCCTAGCTTGTAAGATGGATCACTGCTGTAGTGTCATGTCTAGGCTAGCTTATCTCTTGATAAATACCTCTGCTGTCCGCTGAGAGATTAAACTTCATGACTGCTGAGGTCTATTTGAGGGTCCTACAGGCAGATAAGACTGTGTAACTGGCTTTTAATAAAATATATCAATTTACATTTGCTAGAGGACTTCTGGATGGCATTTGTTATTGAGAAGGTGGCAGTGGCATAATCAAAAGATAATACTTGCATGTGAAACTGGCTCTTCCATTGCATAAGTATTATAATTTATTGACAGGAATGCCTTATCGAACCCTCTTGTGTCTAGAGCATGGAGGTGAGGAGCTTGAGCTGCTGTTCTAAGACCTCATTTAGTTGTTTAGCAGAAAAGATTTTTCCCCTGAGTCGAATCCAGCAGAAGCCATCGAAGAACATTGTCAGCTAGGTACAGAAATCTCCAACGGTCTGGGTGTGTGGGATGTGTGTGGATCTGTGCTCTGGGGTCTGTCTCGTGAGAGCTGTGTAAGCAAGGTTCCCACCATGGGGAACACTCTTCCCCTCAAGAGGATTGGGTATGGACAGTGCTGGAATTATTTAACTGATGAGATGTTGAGTCATGTACCAGAAGTGGTGAACAGCTTCTCTAACCACACAACTATCTGAAGGATTTGCTCTCTCTTACGTGTAAGGAGGGAGTGGAAAACAGTTTTGTCATGAACAGTGCTCTGAATAACAAACCACTCGGTGCCACTGCAGAGGTTCATGAGGGAGAGGTTTCTGTGCAAGACGGGGACCTTGCTGGTGCTACTATAAAGTTTGGTGTAAATAGGTCATTTGGGTATATATTTCTGTGCCTACTTATTGTTCATGAATTACAAACACTACTCTGAGCCTTAATTTTTATTTTCTAGGGTTTTTTTTAAGTTACGGGAAGGTTTAATTTGCCTTAAATGACACTGTTTGTTAAGAGATGGGCCTAAAGACCGCAGGCCATGTTTTTCCAGAAGTAGTTTTTCCATGTAGTTTGTTCAGCTATAGATACCTGAATGAACACAATTTTTCTAGAAGGCAGGAAATGTGCAGTCCTTTGCTCTGAAGATTAGGCCTGTTCCATACATGCTTGGTTGTGCATCTGGATGTCATTCTTTAAGTCTGGGCTGAGCTGTGGATCCCAGTCTTTCCTGCCCTGTCCTCTTGGCCATTTCAAGGGCTCATGAATTAGATCTGCTAGTTGAAGGAGAGTCCAGAATATACCTGTTGTCTTTATTTTCAATCCAGAGATCCAGATTCTTCAGGACACACATTTTGTGCTATTTTTGGCCATGTAATACTCTGCTGTATCTGATTCATTTAAAATTGATGGGAGGTATTTTCTCTTAGAGGAAGATTAGGAAGAATCCCCATGCCCTTGTCCTTGCAGAAGCCGGGTTGTCATTGTTATTGGGATTATTATTATTTTATCTCACAGTGTGCTCAGGGGTTTTTTGCAAGCAGCTCTGTTCAATTGTTCAGGTGGTGGAAACGTAGGGACCATGTTCAGTGATCTTTATTGTCCTTTTTGTCTTGCAGATCGAGGGATTTTAATGGCTTTCAGGTAGAAGAAAGTGGAGACAATCAAAATGAATTCTATGGACAGGCACATACAGCAGACCAATGACCGGCTGCAGTGCATAAAACAGGTAAGCTGAAGGTGGAGAAGATGGAGAAGGTGGAGATCATTGCTGCTCAATGAGGATTGGGTGTTGTGTGGCAGGTGTTGCATATTGCAGGTACCTGTTGCTTAATGAGTGTCCTTGCCCTTCAGAGCAAAGGAATGAGACACTGTAATCTCATTGAAGAGAGTATCTGCTGCGAGAGCTGGTGTATTAACCTCCAAGCCAAACTTTCCCTTACACCTTTCTGAGAAATCTTCAGCCTGGAGACTGAACAAATGTGTCTCAGCTGGAAGCAGAGTGGTGCTTGTCCTGGTGGCTCAGCCCCGGAGGGTCACAGCAGGCAGCCATCATTCTAGTGCTCTGAGCACAGTAATCCACAATTCCAATGGGCCAGTTTTGATTTTAATCCAGTAGCTGACCTGAGACCTGCACTGCCTGGAGACTCAGAACTTGGATGGTTGGCATGCCTCCAAGTGCTCAGAGTGCTGCTTAATCAGTTTGCATGGAGATTGTAAAAACTTCTGTTTGCGAGGTAAAATTTTCAGAAGCATCTGTTTGTGAAGATGAAGGGCTCTTCACATGCCACTGCCTTTCAGTGAATTATGTCTCATTTACAGATTTCCCCACTGTAACTGTACTTGCAAATGCTTTCATAACTGAGTGGAACTACAATGGCAAGGATGCAGAGACTGTCTTTCCCTGCTTTACCCTTCCCAGTGAACTTTCCTCTCTAGGGTTGCAGGCAGTGTGTATGCTCCCCCCATATATGTTCTGCAGCAGTCCTAACAGAATTTTCATAGCAATGGTCCTTTTAGAAGAGGTGAGCAAGAGAATGGTTTTTTATGTTGGTATTTCCTGTGTTTACCTCTAAATCAATGCATGCATGCAGCAAACAGGTGCATAAATGCAAGTAGCTCACAGATATTTTGAAGATCCCATCTGGATCCAGAAGATGAACTCTAAAGTTCCTCTCTTCAGACTCGTTGAAATTTTCAGAATTGGAAAAACAGAAGCTCATTACTCCACGAGATAATGTTCCTAAATAATTTTTCACTGTTGTCTGAGCTTTGTCAGATCGGGTCACAGCAGAGGCCTCCTGCTTTAGTTTTTTCATTTGTATTAGCTAAGTTAAAAACCTGCCTGCCTACTTATCCCCTAGAACATATGCATATTGCTTCTTGAGGCAGCACAGCATTTCTCTGTTGATAGATTTGTGTTGTAGACACAGGCACCCTAAATCAAAAGAACTGATAAAAGATAAGCATGGAGGTAGTACTGGATGAGTAGCTCTGGATTTTTAAATTTATTTCCTTGACTACAGCTTTCTCAAGAGAAGCAGCCAAGGGAAAGTGCTGATCTCTCCCTGGTGGGCAGCAGTAGGACACAGGAAAATGTAGTGAGGCTGTGTCAGGGGAAGTTCAGACTGGGCATTAGGAAAAGGCTCTTCACTGAGAGGGTGATCAGTCGCTGGAGCAGGCTACCTGTGGAAGTGGTCACAATACCAAGCCTGTCAGAGTTCAAGGAACATCCAGATGATGCTTTTAGTCATATGATTTAATTTTACGTAGTCCTGTGAGGAGCAGGAAGTTGAACTTATTAGTACTTCGAGGTCCCTTCCAACTTGATGTGTTCTTTGATTCTATAAAAATGTGTTTCTCTTCTCTTAGTTTCATTAGTCTCCATCATTACATTATTACAGCTTTGCCTAGATATTAGTGGAAGTTTGTATTTTCTAGAATGTGTTGTAATGCAGGAATATGTGGCTTTTTGCAGGTCTGACCATGCTTTGGGTGATACATGAAAAGAATACAGCTCACACCTAAACTGGATGATTTTTCTCTCCATATTTCCTTTCTAAGAGAGGATTTCAGAATGAATCAAACAAAGCTAGTTCATAGGTCAAGGAGCAGAAATAAGAATCTTTTCCTGCAGAATTGCTGGTCGTAATCCAGCCTCACTCTGTGGTGTCTCTCTCTTTCATCATCTGCAGTGAAAGTTAATGCATCTAATGGTCCTTCAGAGGCCTGAGGAAAATATGAATTTGAGGATTTCATCCCAGTTTCTTATGAACAACTATCTGGTTCAGAAAAAACATGCCCTTGCCTGGTATAAATTGGTGTCCTTTCTGTCCGTCCTAGCCCACAGGATGAAGAATGGAGGTTAAATTGCAGAACAATTTAACCTTCTAGCTGTAAGAACAGACCTTTACATCAAGTGGAGACAAATGGAGGATGTTGCTGAGCTCCTTTTTCTAGAGCTGTCAGTTTCTGTACATAATTTATATTATTTTAATTAGATAAGAGAATATCAAATTACACTTCTTAAAGTTTTAAAGAGATAATTTTGCCTATGTAATGGGTACTCTGTCAGTTAAACCACTAACTTCATTTAGACTTAGTGCTGTTTTGCATATGCAGCTTGGATATTTCTTCAGTGATGAGAGCCAGGGGGAAGGGAGGAAGGTCAGGCTGCCCAGAATTTGTATAGCATCCTCTGTTTTCTTTGATCCTGGAACAAAGCTTGAGGTTTTCTGGTAGACCAGGAGCATGCTTGTGTCAGAGCTCAAAGGATATCTGAAAAGGAGCTATCCTGCTTGGGAATGATAATGAATTCATGGTTCCTCTATTCTGTTTAGGAGCACCCCCCCCAAACAAACAAACAAAAAAAAAAACAAAAAAAAAAAAAGAGAAGAAGAAAACTCTTGTTTTCAACTCATGACAAAGTGTAGTTAACTAAGACAGTGGCTGAGCACCAAAAATACGTCTCAGAAAGCTTTTTTTTTGGTGCGAGTGACACTACTTGTAGTTTTGTTGGAGAATAATGACTGATTTTTTTAAAAAAAAATAATTTGTTTTGTTGAAGAAAGTAGTATCAAAACTGCTGTTTGCTTTTCATAGTTCAAAATCTTGTGCTGTTATCTTTGCCACAGTGGAGAAAGAGACAGAGACTAACGGCCTTTTTGGAAGACACTCAACTCTCTGTCACAGGGTCATAAATTTCCAGCTTGAGGACAGTTACCTTGTTCTTTGAGGGAGGTCATTAGCTGGCTAATACTAGAAAGAGTAATTTCCATTTCACCCATTGAGTACTGGACCTCACACTGTTCTGTGCATGTTGAGTTTGGGAGCAGAGCACTGCCTTGCATGGCCATATAAACATATGTTCACTTATTCTGGGAATTAACTGCAGGGTCAGACAAAAACGTGTCTGCCTTTTCTCCTCTGTTATCCTCATTTCCCAGACTGCGAGCAAACAGTGCTGCTGCTCTCCTGAGCACACATGTGCTTTTGGGGTGGGTAACACAGCAGTGGTGTGGAAGGTGCACTGCAACAGGGGGAGGAAAGCCATCCTTCCTTGGCGCCCAGCATCTGCAAGTTTTATAACCCTGCTGGCAGCCAGACTGAGAGTGTCTGCCGCCCTCCTTGCCCCTCACTCCAGCCCCTGAGAAATGCTATAAATGGTAATCCGTGTGCCTCTTTAACTAGATCAGGTTTCAGCACAGGGTCAGGACAGGCTTCTTTCTTCCCAGCTCTGTGACTTGTGAGACACCCACAATATCCTTGCTGACTTCTGTTCCAGGATCAAGGTTGTGTTTTACCTTCATCTTTTTTAGTGCTTTAAAGCTACAAACCCAAAACTTGTATATGATCAGCTAGTTAGGAAATGAAGTGTGCGTTAAGAAGTGTTTCAGAATAGATGAAAGGACAAACTGAAGAGGTGGCTGTGTATTTATGCTTAAAAAAACCCCAGACTTCTGTGGAAGGTTGGAACAGCTTGTGTGGTCTCTTTGTAGCTGATTCCCTTAGTATTTGTAAGTGTGTGTGCCTTAAAATCAAACATAGCTTTTTTGATGTACAGTGGAAAAAGCCAAAGTAACAGGCTTTCCTTAACACATGCAATTAGTTTGTCATGACACAGGAGGCTCTTCAGGGTACACATGTTCAGGGAGCAGCCTTTTTTCTTTAAGTCTTTGTCCATACAAACAAAACCACAAAATTACTTCTGTGCAGAGCAAAGGTCTGATAGCTCCTGAGAATTCCCTGCCATATTTGAGGCTGCAGTAATAATCTGTTTACCTGCTTGGGGGGCTCATGGCTCAGGTGGCTCTGACAGACACAGTGCCCACCATGAAACTGTGGGGCAGCAGGAGCTGGCTCAGGCAGGCACAGAGCTGAATTTGAGAGCTTCTTTGCTGCCTGCTGCCCAGGCACAGCCTTCTAAAAGAGCCAGCTTGGCTCCTGCTGCAGAGAAAATCCCAGTAAAGAATTGACTGGGTTTCTTAAAGCATGCTTCATGGCAGTCCAGGGGTGTGGCTTTAACCAGACTCTGCCCATTGCTTTTATTACATGATAGAAGCAAATGCCAGGGAAAATCAGTGGGTTGAGCAACATCTCTCTACTCTTACTCTAATGGGTTTACTTGAAAAACTTTGAGCTGTTATAAATCTAGGGACTTCTACCTTTTGTGTCTCTGTTTGCTGTCAGTCAGTTTGGTAAGGCTTCTGTATGTTTCTTCTGAAATTCTTGCAAAGAAGCAGATGGGAAAAAACCCTTTCTATATTTAAATTACAAGGAAACCCTTTCAGAAAGGGTGTATGATATCTCCCCGCTGTGCTGAGTACAGTTGTTAGGCTCTGTCCTAAAGCTGTGCTGAAATGTTAGTAACAGGTTAAGCTGAAGTGTGAAAAGGCTCTCTGGTGTCAAAAGTATTAGCTGATGGTGGGAACAGAGAAGGTTGTTTCTGCTGCTTTTGTCACAGTACATCAGGGGACACTGAGTGTCATCAAATGATGCTGGATCCCCACGTAATTGGAGACACACGTCACAGAGCTGACTTCCAGAAACCCGTTAGCATTTCTCCCCTCTTCCCTTCCAGAAGGCTTGCTGAATTGCTGCCTAGCAAAGCTTTTTAGTGCCTACCCAGCCATTCAGAGAGATATGCTAAAAGTTGTAATTGCTGTGTGTTTGTGTTGATATTTTCTTGCTCAAATTGGAAACAAGCAAGCCCATTTCTTTCATCATTCAGCAGCTAGGTTTTTGGTAGCTTGCAATTCAGGGGAAAATAGAATTCTTTGTATATCTACATAACTGGTTTTAAGTGCTGAAGTGTTTGAACTAATTCTTCTGCTCTTCAGTGTTATTGTTGCAGACTCATGTAAATGCTAAGCAATCCTAAACATGTCATTTTTAGTATATTTTGGACTGGTTACCAAGGACTGGTATGAAATTACAGCTGAAAAGATTTTATTAAAAGGAAAAATGCTTCCCATACATTTTTTTGTCATTTGCATGTGCTTACAAAACTGTCCACAGTAATTTCATGAAAATTTCATTCTTGAGGAACTTTGAAAATTAGAAGTATTCTTACAAAGAGTGCATTTATTTAGGATATACCTCTTTTTTTGGTATTCTATATAAGTTTTACAGGGATTTTAGCAGCTAAATATGAAATAACAAGGCTAAAGGGGGAAAATACCCATTCCTTAAAAAGACATTTGATGGGCCTCAAGTGTTACAGTTTATTGGTTGAATGGTCCATCACTGCTGTGTTAGTAGCTACATCTTTTTCATACGTTTTTTTCTGAGGCCTATAGCCACAAGTTCTTTGTCTGCTTTTGTGCTCAGTGTGCTCAGACTTACGTATGTTTAGGAAAAACTGACAGCAGACCAGCTTTCCTGGCTCCTCTAGTCCATTTAGAGACTTGTCAGTCAACATTCCTGCTCTGTTAGATCCTGCATCCTGGTAGGGAAGCTGCAAGGGAAGGAGCAAAGAGGCAATTTGCTAGAAGCACTTCTGGTGGGAAGGGAAGAGAGCACCTTCTTGTTATGTGCAGTATTTGGCTGGTTTGTTTATCTGACAAGATACCAGAGGGTGGAATATATCCCATCGTGTTGGGTGAGGTGGATGGGTAAAGTTGTGGCAGCTTCACTTTGCCCGTTCCCAGTTCTGCTGCTTTACTGCAGCACCTGTCCTTGAGGGCTGGGGTGTTATTGCTCTTAATATTAGTCCTAATGTTAGTATCCTTAGTATTTCCATTTCAAAATGGAAAATGCACATTTTAAACTCACACAGAAAACCTCCAGTACTCATAGGATTTAGTTTAATTTTATTGGTTTTTTTGTGCAACAAATTAATCTGGCCTATTGTTTAAAATTGTCTTTTAATAAATAGGGATGAATACTCAGAAAATCTGGAAATCTGTAAGTTGAGTCCGTGATGTCACCTTGGTGTCAGATGAGCATAGGAAATCCTTTTTGTCAGCAGCTGGGTCAAGCTTTGCAGTGAAAATGGGACACAGCTGGTGACATCTCTGACTTCTGTCCTGCCATTTCTGGATCTTCCTTCTTACATATACCCTTGCTACTCGAGTTGTTGCTGTTGTGTGCAACAGCAAATCCATAGAGGTATGGCTTAGAGTTTGCACAGAAGGAGCATGCACCATTTTTACCATTTTCAAAAGAGTCGTCATGGTGAAAGTATTGTTAATACCAGGAGCCTTCAGCTGTGCAGACCTCTGCCATCATCTCCTGAAGGAAAAGTCTTTTCACTGATGGTGTTCACTCCTTCTTGCCTCTGTACAGTAACACATTGTATGTGGGCAGGTCATACAGCAGGTGCTGTGAGCAGTTTTGCAATTGAAAAGCTGTCTGGGGAAGCATTTTTCCTTTTGATTTGCAAATATCTCAGTAATGCCTTGCTGGCTTGTAGGACCTGTGAGAATAGGTCATGTGAATTTTACATCTTCCACAGTGGTATCAGTTTGTGTAGTCATCATTTTAAGTAATCACCTTGAGATTTTATCTCTGCATAGATTAAGAGATTAAAATAATAGAGATTAAATCAGTTAATTAAAAGTGCTATAAAAAGCTCAGTAAGTAACTAAATCACTCAACTAAGTAAAAAAAATTAATTGCAGGACAAAATATGTCCAACAAATGTGCTGCTGTTCAACAGCATATACTGAAGACTATTGGTTATTTTTCAAAATCAGTGAATTTATTCTCCTGAAATTTAGAAAATTAATAAATGTATCTATTTTATTTAAAATTTTCAAGTTGATTCAGTACATTAGTGCTTTTTTTCCCCCCATGCCATCAACTTACTTTGTACTCTTAGATTGTGTTACTTCTTTTTAAAGAATGCATTATTGACAATAATCATCCAGTAAAGGGATGATGTAATACTTCTTTAATGTCCTTAAAACACCTTGATAAGGTAAGAACTGCATGAAAGAAAACTGAACCAAACTTCTCATAATGCTGTGATGTGTACCTCAAATTATTAAATGGTTCACAGCACAGAGATATTTATGTAGACACTCCGCCTCAGTCCTTCAGTTAATCTTCTACTAAAACACATTATGAAAGTAGATTTTTTTTTTTTTTGGATCAAGACAGCAGGTAAGCAAGTCTAGAACAAATAAGCCTATTTTTATCAATAAAATCTATAAACAGTTTATGTAAATATTGTTGTAATAATGAAACATTGTTCTAATACTGCAGTGCTATTCTAACAGAAAGAGTGTGGCCACTGCTTTGAGAAAACTAACTCCTTGATATGTTGAGGTATTTAGGACTGAAAATCACAAGGGCATTTGAGAAGAAAGCTCCTGTATCATTGCTGTTGGAATGGTAAGGCTGAAGAAGCCTCAGCATTGTTGCTGAAATCACACAGAGAGACACCTCATGCTAGCATGGTATAATGGGGAGATCCTAATGGAAAATGGGTTGTTTCACTTGCCAGGAAGAGCAAGGGAACTGCTTAAGCAAACTGAGTTCACAGTCCTGTTGAACTGTAACTGCAAATTTGAAGAGGGAGACTGGAGCCTTGCATGACTGAGCTTGGCCTTGGAGAAAGAGCAAACAGTTGTACCTTTGTCTTTCGACTTTTATCCTATAAAATCACTTTGTGAGTGCTTGAGGAGAAATAATTCTGACCCTTCTGATGGTGTGAAGTCTTTGTAAGTCATAGTGTTCCCACTGCTTCCAGCTGACATAACAGCAGTGCAGGGGGTAAGGAAGGTACAAACACTGCAGCAACAGCCAAGAGGTGAACATAAAGACACTGCCATTGGTCTGCCCCATTTCCATCTTCAGCCAGATCCATTTCTTACACTTTTGTAAAACTAATGGACAAGTCAAGGTTGCAGTACCTTTCCTTTGCTCCAGCACATGCTTATAGGTGTGCAATCATCCTCACAAAAGCCATGGGATAGGAGATCCAGGCAGCAGAACAAGGCTGCTCAATTACCAGGCGTTTTCTCAAATCAGTACTGAATTATACACACACTTTATACTAGAAGTGTGTGAGAGAAGCATCTATGAAAATCTGCATTAATATAGACTTTGTTCTGTTACAGTTCATAACTGAACAGCTTGGGATTTTTTTCAGTTCAGTGATTCTCATATTTTTTATTTGTTCTTTTTCTCATTTTTTTAGCATGCAGTCTTGCCCAGTATTTTCTTCATGTTAAAACATCTGATAAATTGGTGCCGGTCATTGCTCAATATTTGTTTTCTTTTGAAAAAGAAGCTGCAGTGGACAAAGAGGGGAAAGGTGACTCTGTTAGCTGGTTTTCATAAGTAGGAATGGCTAACATGGTCTTAATCTCTCTCTTAGTATATCTAGTGCCTCTCAAAATGTGAGCCTAATAAAATATTTATAAAGCCTCTGATAGAATGAGCCATGTAAGTGCAAGATAATTCTATTAATTAGGGATCTCTCAATCTCACAAACACTAAATTGGGGGGCGGGGGATTATCAGAATGCAGAGTGCACAGCTTGAGTCTTTTAATATTTTTTGCTAAATAAAACAATCTTTGATATTGAAAGGGACTGTAGAGAATTGAACTATTTATACCCATCTCCAGATAAACAAAAATCCCACTCCCAAAACACAGAAAAGAGCTTCAAGAGCCTCTAGCCTCATGAAAAAGACCATTTGTTTTGAATATTGATTGTGGATGAGTTTTTAATATACTGAGTGTGGCTGCTTATGGATAGGACAAGACGTGCATAATCACAGTTGACTGTAAAAATTTCAGGTTAAGTAATTTTCTGTGTTTAAAGTGTATTCTTGGGTAGTGCTGTCCTGTACTTCTGTACCTGAGCTTTCTGGCAGCCAGTGGTGGATGGGGATCTGAAGCAGAGGCCTTTGCAGAGGAGGGGAGACAGGCTCATGGCTGGGCTCACTCACAGAGCTCGCTCAGGGTTTGGAGTAGGAAAGGCTCTATCAGTGTATTAAAGCAAATGGCTCTTATTATTCCATAATTTGCAGGTCTTATGGCACTGAGTGAGCTATCAAATTTAGATCTAGTAGCAGCGTACCTGTGCACTGAGTAACACACAGAGACCAGCTTTGTCTCCCCTTGGTTGTGCTCTGTCAAAGGTGTCTGAGCAGGAATCCTGTTTACATTCTTGAGAGAGGTGCTTAGTTTTCATTTGGGAGCTGAATGCCCTTTGCCCCACATGCAGGAGCACAGTAATTCTGCTCCCAGTTTGTTGAAGTTGAAGGGTGTGTAATCTCTGTCAATTCTCTCTGCCCTTTCTCTGTCCAGGTCCCATTCTTCCCTACTCCCCTCTTTCCCCCCTTTCAGCACAATAGTGCATTTTCAGACATGTCTGGATGAGCATTAAGATGGACAAAAAGTAGTTTGAATTGCCTGGCAGAATCTGCCAAAGCACTTGGCCACCAAATCCTATCTCAAGGGTGGGGCAGAGTGAGATACACACCAGAGTTAGAAAAGTCCTGTAGGCAGGGAGAAGTGGGTCAGCTCCTTCACCAGCCATTATCAATAGGTTTAGCCCCAAAGGAATTATGGTTTCTGCATTTATAGTTTTGATAAAAACTATATATATATAAAATATATATATATATATTTCTTTAATATAAATTCTGATAGCTGCTTTTCAGTTTTAGTTATTAAATTAATGTGGATTTTACAACCATATGAGAATTTTAATTTCCATTGTTGCCAAGAAAGGCTTGAAAACCTGCATACGTGCAGGTGAAAAAAGCAACAGGTCATGTGAACCTCAGAGTTGTACACAGGCATTTCATATGCCACCACCTGTACACAAAATTTATGTCATGCAGAGTATCTGGCTCATCATTTGGAAGAGATGGGCTTTGTACTGGGTTTTATATACCTTGAAATTCTGAACCTGTTGGAAAGTTTAGAGAGCACACAGGTGAACCTGTTTGAACTTGGCTGAAGTCTCAGGATTACCCCAAGAGTAAATACATACAGTATCAGAACAGTAAAAAAATCTGTGTTTCCTTTTGGCACCTCTCTTGGTATATGTTGTGTTTTATGGAGAATAATGAGGAATATAAAAAACAAAATATTTATCTGACTTGAAATAATTGAAAGTACAGGTTTTTGGGGTTTTTTTTAAAGGATGGTGTTATGAAGCAGGAGGAATATTTATGCTGTGAACTTAACTGTGTCATCCTCTTACATTGATGATACAGCTCCACCTTTGGGAGAAGCCTCGCGATGCGTTTAATCCAAAGCTGCTGCTGAGAGCTGAGTCCTGCTACCTTCCCAGCCTTACCTTTTGTTCCCTGCCACTTTCCTTGAGTCAGGTCTAATGATTGTGTGGTCACATGAGGAATCTCACTGTGAGTGGGCACTGAAAGTCAACATTTGGGAGGGTAGAGCACAGTCACAACAGCAAGGTCTGCCAAGCATGCAGCCTTGCCACATGGTGTGTAGGAAGGGGTTAATTTCAGAGCGGAAAAAAAAGCCTACCTAAATCTGTGTTTTCTTTTTTCTGTGCGCTGAAAAGCTCCCTGTGTTGCCAGCGTTTTGTGTCGCTGATGTAAAATTCCCAGACTCGTTGATTAGCGAAGCTAGACAGTAGACAGGGTCCAAGTGGCTAACCATGTGAGAAATTCAGTGACTGTAGGCTACTGTTAATTAACCTAGAATCTACAACATGGCATAATGTCTGCGTGATAAGTTATATTATCTTCAGCAGTTCAATTAAATCAAGGAGTGAGACACAGAGCAGACGTAACTCGGCAAAACAAACAGACAACTTGAGTCAGCCTTCATAATTTGCTGCGACATCACGTAAATAAATGCAATAACTTGTTTAGCATAGTTAAGCAGTTTGCTGCTCAAAAACTTATTTGCATGACATCTCATTTTGAATAGGTTAAATTGTGGCAAATTAGGTCTCTGCCTTCAGTCTGATGTATTCCACAGAAAAGAGGGAAAAAAACCCCTCCACCAGATATGTCATTTGTAAATTGAAATTCAACTTGTGTTTTCTATAGCAGCAAGCTGGAACATAAGGATTTCATGTTTAAATGATTCACTTTCCATATCATTCCTGTCACGTTAGCATTTCTTGATGTGTGTGAGATAATATTAAACCTCTGTAATTGTTCCTAATTTTGACTGATACCCCTGCATTGCTTACTAGACTGTCTGTCTGAGGTACACAAGTGTACAAATGGGTTGCAGACTTCTATATTTAGAGAAGATAAGGCCATCATGCTTACCACATTTCAATGTGGGTAATTGGTTTCAGTCTCCAAAATCATATTGGATCTTGGGTTGCAGGAAGTGTTTTTCATCCACTTTGGTGTTGGTGAGATGACTGAGAGTACTCAATTGTGCTTTAGTATCCTTCTAAATAATAAGATATTTATTATATACACTTTTTTAACTCATAAGGGCCTGAATTCTTATGTGGAATGAAGTTTATATTTTTGTGCCCACTCCAGATTTTTTATTGTATATCAAGACTTTCTGATCACTGTTCGATTGGAAGGGAGTAACAATTTCAAGTGGTGGCTGTATTCTGAAATGTTGGGACCAAAAATTGCCACACCTCAGCTGTTGTAACTCTAAATGTGATCATTGTTACCCTCGCTCCAGGAAATGGCAGAGCTCTAAACCATGGAATGGGCACACAGTTGCAGTGAAATTTGGTGAACTTGAGTCTTACTGTACCTGCATCCCCTGCCTGTAAGTCCACACAAATTTCCAGAGATGGTCTGTTCTTTAGGTAAATAATTTAATCCAGAGGTGGTCATGAGCAGCAGTGGATGTTCCCATCTTCCCTGGAATCCAGCTCAAATGTCAGCAGTCCCCAGTAATGCTTTGCTGGTACAGATCAGTCTTCTTGGGGACAGTAAAACAGAGAACAAAGTCTTGTCTCTATTCCTCTACACCAGACTGTTAATGGAAGAACTATACAGAACAAAGATTCTGACTCTGAAACTCAGACTCTCCCTTTACAGCATCACCTGGTGATCCCTTGCAATAGTGGTATGCTCACAGGCACCAAGTATTTCTGTGATTTCTGTTCCACTCAGGCTAAGGGAATATTAGATTTGGGGTGTTATAAATGAGGAGACTGCAGATTTTCTAGATTTTTTCAATTATCGAAATTGTCATGTTTAGCTAATAGTATTTTGAAAAGCAAATGATACTGAAAGCAATCTGGTAAATAACTGGTTCGTTGGCTTTGTTCATTTTTGCTTCAGGTTTTGTTCATACAAATCCTCTCCACTTGCTGAAAACATGATTGCTTGCAATCATGGTGCTGTTAGGTGGCCCTTCACGAGCAGCTTTGAAGATACACCAAGATGTGTCGTAACCAGATCTGGTTCATTGTCACTTTTTTTTCTAAAGCAGCTACTAATGAGGTAGATTCTTTTCCCCCTTGTTTACAAGAAGCGCAGTTTCAGACAAGACTCTTCAGACACATGCCTTCCTTCTTCAAAATGCTGCCAATAATTTCAGTTGAAGAGGATGGAGCCATGCATGGAAAATGCTTCACAACAAAGCTGGTGGATGGATCTGGCATAAGCTTTGTTTTGTACTTCTGTTCTTGGATCAAGAACTGAGAATATCTCTTTAATTTCCTGTTCGATGAGTATAGTAGATGCAATATTCTTCTCAGGCAGTCTTTTTGTTGTGAGGATGTGAATGACATCGGGGCTTTTTGCTCCACATTACAGTGTTTGAGTTGTCAATAAATAAAAATCACAGTAGGCATTTGGAATGTTTTCTTATGTAACTGAGGGAAAGATTTGCACCTGCCTTCATGCTTTGGTTCATGCTGGATCTTCTGTTTGTTTTGCACAAAAGTAGTCTTCGCCTTTGTAATGTGAAAAAGAAAAACTAGAGGAGAACCTGAATTTAAAATCATTTAGAAAGTCAGAAAGCTGTGAGAAATATGTCCCAGACAGAACTGTGTGTAACACTGCAAGAGGGGTCCTCTCAGGATCAGGTTTTATCTCATCCCATAAGCTACTCAAATCCTCTCTACAGAGGCAGGGCCCACTGGCAGTTCTGACTTTTTCCTGTATTTTGTTGGGGTTTTTTTAGTCTATGATGGAACTAATAGAATTGCTTCTCTTGCCCAATGAGTTTCTAAACAACTTTCAGTTAGGCAGTTGCATTTAAGAAGTCAGTATTTCATTATCCCCTCTGTATTTAAGTGGGTTCTGATAGAGTCTCTCAAAGGTCAGTCCTGATGCAGTTAAATAATTTGCTGGAGGGTTACAGAACAAACAGTTAAAACCAAGTCATTGAGGTCACCCCTGCTTTGGCTCAGGCAAGTAGAAGGAGCCTTTTATTCCATAGGAAGGCACAAATTTAATATATGTTGAAACTTTACTCAAGAGGAAAAAAAATCCTACTTTTTGGTGGTGTTATGGTAAGTAGAAATTACCCTTACGTGGTGCTAAACTGAAAATTAGTCATATGGGTAAGGGTGTGCCCTGCTTTTTATCTTTTAGTCTGTATCTATAAAAATGGTTCACATTCAGGTCTAGTGTCTGTTTCTCAATGGGGAAATTTCATTGTAAGCTTTAGTAGAAGATGTGTGTAGCTGGCAAGCAGCAACACTGGTGAGAATAAATATTATGTAGCTGTTGCTTAGGGCTTTTGGTTAGTGGATCTCAACTCCTTTCCCTTTCCACAAGGAGGGAAGGGTTACTAAAAACTGTTTCACATAGAGAATTGCATATCTTTCAGTGAATTTTCCTTATGTTGTTTCTGTGTGGAAGGGGTTTTTGGTGTGAGTTACTTTTTCTCTTCTGAAAGATCTGTGCCCTAAGTCCTATCAGTACAGTAGGTGTTCAGTAGGGTGCAAATTGTTCACCAGCTCATGTGCCTCTCTTGCCTTCTGCAAACAGTGTATTTGATACTAGCAGAGCTTACACGTGCTGTTGTGGAGGGGTTTGAAGCAACTTCTGTTTTTCCTGCAGATCAAAGTTGTCTGTGGAAGGAGCAGTATTCACGGAGAGATTTGGTGTCAGGCAGTCACTTCTCTGGAGGTTTAAGTGAAACGTTTAAAAAGGCATCCTTTTCCCTTTTACTTGGAAGATTCATAACCCAAGCTGCTGGCTCTGTTCATGGGATTTTTTTTCCATGAAGCCTTAAAATATGGCTTCTTACATCTCCTTACTTGGATTCTTGCCTTTCATCTGTATACACATTCATTTGACTCCTCCACCAATAATTATACAATCAGCCAGAGATGTAATTCTGAAATGCAGCCTGGGTACAGCTCTCACTGGTTGATAGTGGGAGCTGTACCCATGTTGGTAGAGCAGAGGTAGAAACCCACTTTGCACAGTGCCTGTCTGCTTTTTCAAATTCTGCTATTGTTTTACAAATCCGTGCCCTGCATGTCAGTCATCTCTTGTTAAAACAAGGCCTCTGACCAAGAGTCTTCATTGAATAAGAATTACTTAATGTAACGTGATCCAAAGCTCACAGACTGGGAACTCCTGAAAACCTGGCATGGGAGGATTTTTTTTTTCCCCTTCATTTGTCATAAAGCTAATATATGCAGCTACTCAGGCATGAGGGGATGAAGGGAGAAAAAATAGGTTGTGAACATTGTAGTTCATCCAGATGCTTAGAAATGAGCAGTCACGTTTTCCCAAATTATGCAACTGATTTAAAAGTAATGATATATTTTAAAAATTATGCCCCTGAGATTTGTGCCTCCTGGATAAAACACTCATATCGTTTTCATATTTTTCTCAGCAATTCCATGAATTATAAAACCGCTACTTAACAAAACCCAACAATTCCTAAATACTCTCTTTTCTTGTTGTTTCTGGAGTTTTCACTGAAACATCTACCATCACCAGAACTGGAGAATTTAGTAGCAATATTACTGATGTAAATTGAATTCCTTCTTTCCTGTGCCATCCCTCTGCTCCAGATAAAATGTTGGAATACTTTGGCAATGCGGACAGTGAGGGATGACAATGTGAACAATAGTGTTAGGTAAGTTTACTAACTGCCTTTAAAATCAGAACTTCCAGTTGTTCAGTAAAAAGGCAGAAATTAATGTGGTAGTCCAAAAAAAAAAAAAAAATTCCATTGCCCATGCAGATTTCAGAACAAAACCAGATTTATCTTTTCTTTTCCCCTCTCAAAATCATGCCACTCTCTCCAGGAGAGGTTGGGTTCCACTCTGAAGTGTCTGCCTGCCTTCTGTGCATGTGAAAGTATTTTCAGTTAAGAAATAACCCTCCATTTGTCATGAGCAACAGAAACCAAGGCTCCTAGGAAGGGTTGGTACGGTGAGCGTGCTTCTCCCTGTCACTGGCATTTTCTGAATCTGTCACATTTGCCTCATTGGCCAGCAGCAAAGATTGAAGTCTTGATTATTGGAAGGTGCTGTGCTGCCATGTCCCAACAGTGGGGCATAAGCACACTTCAAAGACATTGAACCTGGGACTAAAATCTCCCTTAATTTGGGCTCAGACAAATTTGATTTCCAAGTAGAATCTGTCAAGATTTGCAGGTGGGAGAGGTGGTGCTGTGGAGAAAAGAGTTTGGGGAGCTCTGATATTTTATCTACAGCTCGTCTCTGACTAATGAAGTCATGTCAGAAGAGGGTGTAAGTATTAATGAGAATGAAGTAGGATTCTCTGCATTCACTGTGCAATTTAAAGTCTTGAATTACGTGCTGTTCCTAGCTGCCAGGCTTGGCAATAATGCGGTGTAGAAAGGAGTATGTCAGCCCTTGTGTGTGTCATTTACCATGTTGCTTTGCCTTCCCTTTCCAGCACTTACAGAACCCAGCAAACTTCCATAATGCAGCAACAGAGCTCCTGGACTGGTGTGGAGACCCCAGAGCCTTCCAGAGACCATTTGAGCAGAGCCTGATGGGTTGTTTGACGGTAGGTCCATCCTGCTGTGACACTGGCTCCAGTTCTGCTTTGTACTGTGCTCACTCTCTTGTGGTCAAGGGAACTTGATTTTCACAATCTTCATTTTAAGGGAATTTTTGTCATTTTACCTTAAATACATAAAGCCACATCCTAAGACCTGTTTATTTGACCCCATTGCTTAACAGAAAGCAGAATGCAATAACAAAAAGTTAGAGCATAAGAGAACTAAACATTTTTGGTTAGATTACTTACAAATGCACAGGCTAGATTATTTGTTATATACATACAGTATTATTTCATGGTTTGAAATTGCTAAGTGAGCCATATTCTTCCACAATAATGAACTTTCCAGGTGTTTGTTTTCCTTTGGCATTTTTGGTAGGGCTGAAGGACTGCTTGCATTTTATTCTAAGCATGCTGTGCTTCAAGCTAAACAATATTTGTTACCTGCATGTTCAGCTTAATTTGTTAAATGTATTGACTGCAGGTCTGATCCTGATACACTAATTCCAACAGTTCCACTGATTTCAGTGCTTTCCTTTCCATTCACTTTTCATTAAGACCACTGTAGTTCCCAAAGTGACTTCATTATAATGCATTAAAATACATATTTGCCTGTGCATTTTTTTGTTTTGAAAATTTTATTTTCCAGCAGCAGAAGTCCAGAACTGTTATGTGGAGTTGAGACTTTAGATGAATGAAATTCTGACTGAGCAGGAGGGTTAAAAGTCTCACTCCAATTTGCCAAGAAAGTTGTTGTAAATAAATAGTCACAAAAGAAACAGAAAGTCTGAAATTATTAATGAAGAGACTGTCATTTTATTTGTTGTGGGGCAGAAGTGCATGGATTATTTTCATGCACTGTGTAGCTGGTATATATAAAACAGACATTAAGACTGAGATTTGGTTGCCAGAAATCCAAATGTTAAGGAATGGCTCCATCTTAGTGTGCTCCAGTGTATAGCATCCCTCAGATTTGTATGTCAAAAAGTTAGAATAAATCCAGTTATAATAGGAGATGCATATAATCTTCCAGTCAGAGAAAAAAAATTAAAGAAGTTAAAAATGGTAAAGTCCAAAGATAGAATATTTGACAATTCTGTTTGAAGTAAAAGTTACAGGTAGCATCAATTATGAGAAAATGCACATAATGCCTGATGTGACCATAACTATATTTTATTTATATTTCCTTTAGACTTTGCTAGCATTTTTCAGGGTAGCTTTTGGGAAAGGAGACATTCACCTCAAGTATAGTTGGACAGTCTGTGCACAGTATTTCTCTGCAGCCCCTGCTAGAACATTGTGAGTCTGACCTGCGAGTTCCTTGCTGTTTAAATCTTTTCTTTCTACATGAGCAGATCTTCAGCCCTGCCCAAGTGGAGGGTCAAAATAAGGTCTGACTGCCAGTGATTCATTCTGCTCACAGAGTGTACAGAAAGTGGGCAGGAAATGTTCCATGAAAACCGGTGAAGTAAAACACAATACACAGTTTTCAGCGTGTTGAAATGAAAATACTGTTTTTCTTCTGACAAGAATGAAAGAAAAAAACCCCAGTCTTACTAAGTACTGTTAATATTTGAGCCACATGTATTGCTTTGCTTCATACTTCTCCCTGAAATCTGAACAGGGTGGCCTGTCTCCCTTTCCCAAGCTTGTTGTGGGGGAGACCTGTCTGCAGTGTAGGGCTGACTGGCAGCAGCATCTTTATCACGTTGTAATCTCATTATATTCCTGACAAGGAAATAACACAGGAACTTAACCAGGTGGCTTGTTCCGTGTTTGATAAATACACAGGATTTGCAGAATGCCCATAAGCTGCAATGAATATGTTTCTTGTTCTTAATTTTAAAATCCCTCTAAGGAAGATATTCTTTAATTTCTTGTTGTGTACATCCCTCTTCCTCCTCCTGCTTCCCATTAAACAGACTTAACAGCATGGTTGTATCCCAAGAGGTTTGTACTTCCTGTATCTTCTTAATACATTAGCAGTACAGTGGGCAAGGTCTCTTTTTTTAATATATATTTTTAAAATTTTCTCCTTGCATATATTCTTTTAATTTGAGCTTACATAACTTCATATATAATTTTTTTTCTATGTAATATGTTCAGATTCATAATTTAGCAAACGTGGATTTTGAGGCTTGTCATTTCCTTACAGGAAAAAGGGTTTATCTACTTTTATTTAACTAATGTTGTAGAACTTCAGCCTGTTTTCAGAGAAATTATTCAGAAAAAAAGGTAGCTGAAATACTGAAATATCATGAGCAAATTTAACATCAGTTTGCATAGCTGCATGTTCTGTACTATCAGGAACCTGATTTTCTTAATGCTGACAAGGTTTACCAGTGTACTTCTTTGTAATGATTGCACTTAAAAAAAAGGAAAAATCAGTATGAAAGTCTATTCAACCACCGAAACAGGATTATTGTTTTATTTTGCCAGCCTTCAAAATTACCTTCAAAATTAAACTCCCTTAAAATTTCCATATTTTTGGATATACTTTTTAAAGCAAGTAATCTCAACCCTCATTACACCATTTGAGCTGTGTGGTTCTTTAAGGCATTTGATTTGGAAATTCTGCAAATACTAAAAATGCTTGCTTGCTCATAAAGCTTCCCCTCTGTAGTAATGAGAATGATTTTTTTTATTTTTATGACATTCTGTTCTATTAACTCTCTGCCCAGGGAAAAGGTGGTATGCTAAACTGTTCTGGAACCATCAAGGGATACAAAATGATCGTGTCCTGTGAGTGGTAACACGATATAAACTAATCCAAATTGGAACTTATTAGGATGTCATGAATGCAGAAGGGCAGGCTCTCTCAGGAGTGTGCAAACCATTCGTTGACACACTGCAAAGTCAAAATGCATCAGGTGTAATGACAGAGCAAAAAACAGAGCTGTTGTGGTGTGAATAGCCAGCTTAACAGATTATCAGAGACAGGCATAACACAGGTATAACAGGTCTAACAGATTCTTTGCATCATTTAAGTCTTATATATAAAGACACACTTCTGCACAAATTAACCAATTAGATTTAATCCTATTAATAAAGGACAAATATGCTCACAGTCTTGAAATAAGGCTTTAATTTAAGAAGTGGTTCTTAGAAGTAATTCTGTTTACCTGACACACCATCTTTGTTGGGACTGTCAGTAATGTCTGGTAACTTTATAACCACCTTAATGTTTTTTATTCCTGCTGCCCCTCTTAGAATAGATGCAGAAGAATGATCTTAGAAATATTATGCCTGGGCAATCACAGAAGAGCTTCCAGCTTCATTTATGGAATTACTGGGTTTGATAATATAGAATAGAGTAGAATAGAGTAGAGTAGAATAGAAAAGAATAGAATAGAATTATAGAATAATATATAAAATATATGTAGGCTGTTGTAGAGGGTTTTCTTAAATTGTAATACCAACACTTAGAGAAATGTTGGTGACTTGAAAATATCATAAGTTTGCTAGACAGCAATTGTTGAACAACAACATATATAATAACTGTCTAGTGTTTGTCTTTCCTTGGTGAATTATTTTTTTTTTTTTAAGAATAATCTGTGCACAGTATACATACTGGCTGTTTTCAGTAGATAATTTTTCCATATCAGCAGCACTTTATAATCCTGGAGTTCCATTTGCTACTGTGGGCTCCAGTGACATTGTATGCAACATAATAGGAATGGTTTTCTCATCTCAAGAAGAAACTCAGGATTTGATACAACGGCTAAATTTTGCCAGAGGGGTACCTAATAAGGTATGTAAACTTCATCTCAGTAGTCAAATACTTTGCATTTGTTAAGTAGGATACTTTAAATGATTACTCATTTAGAGTTTAAATAATTTCTTTTTGTGATAAAGAAATTAGGCTGTCAAGGCCTACGAATAAAATTGGGTATTTCTGTGCAGTGCAAACAGTCAAAGGCAAAAGGATATGTAGGTAAACCAATGGCTTCTGCTATAAATAGAAAATATTTTTTCATTTGCTAAGCCCCAAAAGCTGTGCCTCTTCTGACCAAAACGTGATGCATGTGCATTGTGTTGTTATGTTCAAACAGTTCTGACAGACACTAATTCTAGATTAACTTTTTGTGCTTACCCATTACAGAAAATCACTAAAGTGAGTGGGTAATAAAAATTTATAAAGAATACTCATTTCAACAGATAAATAATAAATCAGGGAGTAAGGGGTAACCTTTGAATCTGTTTTATTTCTTGCAAGCTACAGGCTGTGGAAAGGTTCCCTTAAACAGCTTTTATGGAACTCATGCAAACAAAAATGATCTTTCTCAGAGACCATAAAATTTCTTCTAACTTTCCAAGAAAAGCTAGGTGTTATTTTTCAACAGTAGTTATTTTCAAATCAAATAGACAGTCTGTAGGCCAGAAACTGAATTATAATTGAAATAATTGATTCTATAAATTATTGAAATGGCAATGGATATGGTGTTCTTTTGTATATAATACTGCTTCTTCCATAGTGTTATGGGGAGCTGATAAAAACAGCCTCCACTTTCCACAAACCAGACATAGCTGTGTTTTATTAGGATTGAAAGAATTTTTTACTCTAGCACTAGACTATATCATGGTAAGGCTGATAGTCTTGATAAATCTAGAATTTAATTGTCTAAAAATGTACTGTATATGGCAGTATCTTACAGTCTTCTGAAATAAACTTCACAGCAGTTTAAAAAAATAACCCTACTTTGGCCAAATCAGATACCAGTCCAAGAAAAGAAATCGAAATACTGGAATCACTCACAGGTTAACATTTCTCCTAAGCATTTCCCAGTCCATGTGGATACTAGAAGTCATGTTTTAATGTTGAGCAAAAAGTTACACAGTAATTGAATTATATCTCTGTGTATGGAGACAAAAGCAAACTATTGGTCAAAAGCTTTTCAGGAAAGAATGCTTCAAAGTAGACTGCAATACAAATAACTTTCAGTCAGCATTTGGACCAGGCTGTTACATTCATTTCTGCCTCTTCTCAGGTCCAGTCTCATCCCATGGGTCTGCTCTTGCCAAGCAGTTTAATGTGTAAATCATCTTATTGAAGGCTTTGGGTAACATTTGTATCGGTGCTGCAGCAAAAATGGAAATGAGGATAGAGCTGAGAGCAAAATGGACAGATTTACAGACTTGTCTTCAGCAAAGGACCATAAAGGCACTGCCTCGTTCTCTTGCTGTGCTTCAGCTTTACAGGACACCAAGTTTATCATTCTGTAGGGCTCCTCAGTGTGTCCAGTCAAGAAGTAAAAGAGTGAGAGAAGCAAAGCTGTGTGCAGTTACTCTATAGCTGTACCTAGGGGCTTCATCTAAGAAATTAAAATCCATCACTGCAATGGTTTTGGGCTGTGGGAGGAATTTAGGCAAGTGGGGTGTGCTTACCTGAGCTGACTCGTGGTCAAATCACTGGATGTAAGAGAGCTTCTGTAGTGAGAGCTGTTGTCTCTAACCACTGTGGTTGGGTCTCTGCATCCAAAAGATGCAAAAACCTCCTACCCAAATCATCCACAAAAAACCATGCTGAAATAGTCGTTGCAATAGTAATTTAAAATGCCTTCCCCCCCAAATCTTAGTTTTCTAGATTTTCCTGTCCAAATACTGGGTCCACCTCAGTCATCAAATGTGAGAAACTTACGCCCGTTCGTGAAAGAAATATTTCTCTCTAAATTAAAACAAGCAAACAAAAAAACCCACCAAGCTGTAGTCCTAGCTGTACTTCATCTAAAGGTTATGGATTTGATTTAAATTTTTTGTTCTGCTTGTAGTTCTTACTACATCTCTGTACTGCTGATGAGAGTTTATGCTGAATTAACAGGCATAAATGATAAACTGATGGAAGTATTTGCCAGAAGTTCATGTTTTAATGATACTGCTACAATAGTACAGTAATCTTTTGAATTGCATTTCTCTTCAGAAAATCCTGGAATTGAGACTGTTGAGATGATTTTAGGTCATTTTAAGGAGGAAAAAACCCTAATTGCTCTCAGTTTCATAATCTAGGAATTATTTTAGCTTGTCTGATATGTTATGAAGAGCATAATTGATTAAAAAAAGACATACATGTTAAAAAAGAAAAAAAATCCAAGAATGGCAAAGCTGAATTATGTGAGGTTTCCATAACAGGATGCCTCAGTCTGCAAATGCAGCTGCTGCTGCATTGACTTCATGCTTGTCTGGATTTATTCTGTTTAATGCAGAAAAGTACATAATCAAAAATCAACCTGTGCCATTCCAATAATCACATTTCTAATCAGATCAGGATTTGAATATGATTAATTAGATAATGAGAAGAGTTGGTTCAGCATATCTGTACCCAGGAAATGGGAGGTTGCAGCTGCCCGTGAGAGCCCTGGAAATGTTGCATTTATTCTTTGCATCCGAGACTTCCAGAGCAGAAAGTTCACGTGGAAGGAATTGTGCTCACATGATGGTCTCCAGGCATCTGCCAAGCACAGAGCTCAGTGTTTGCAGAGCAGCACAGCACTCCAGGGCTGTGTACGTGCTGTTCTGCCAGGGCACAGCCAGCAGGCACAGCACACTCTGCTCCAGAGCAGCCCTGGTGCTACCAAATACTGCACTGTTACTGCTTGTCCTTTTGCTTCATGGCCTCCCAAAGACCTTTTTACAGCAGCTTCTTGGTCTTGTCATGGGTTGTTTAAAACTCTTCCAGATCTGCTGCCCTCTGAAGTGAAGTGCTTTTAGAGTCCGGGATGTGTTTCATGCAGATCACTGTTCAAAGTGTGCCAGGGCTCAGGTGGCAACAGTATTGCAGTGACCCAGTGCTCAGCTGGTTTAATTACAGCACAATCCCTGCCTCTTCTCCTCTGGGACAATTTTCAGTGGAGAGGGTTGAGTGTAGCGACCTTCCATGTTTGTGGTTGTTGGGGACATGCAGAGAGGAAGAGGATGTAAAGGAGAAGATAACCTTATTCTGCACGATTTATGTCACCGTTGCAGGAAGCGTCAAGGTGTACGTGGCAGGCATCCTGGCTTGTTTTACTCAGAAAATATGGCCCTTATCCACCTTAGAGAGTGGGAAATAATTTTTAAGAAAACTCTAATTTGAATACAAGGATTCTGTAAAGTCTCTTACATTTGCAGAACCTACTTAATGTCTGTTTTCAAGCATCAAAGGCAAGAACCTACTTAATGATATATATAACTTCCCTGACTTGCTTTGATTGTCTCTATTGTTGAGGCAGCCCTTCTGCAACTGGAGTGTAAGAGTCTCATCAGATCACAGATTTCTTCCTCCTTTTCCTGCCCTTTTTTTGTTTTGTTTGTTTTGCTTTTTTCTGTTTGAGGCAGATCACTATTCATGTTGCAAAATTCCTCAATTTGCTTCCTGTTTATCTGATCTTTGTGTGTTACTGAGGGGGAAAAATTACCATCTACATTGCAGAATTCTAATTACAAAATTTCTGCTGTAGTCTTCAAACTGCATTCAGATAATTTCAAGTGTGCACAAGTGGCTGAGCACGGAGCCGTCTGAACTAGCAATCAGCTGGCATTTTTAGTTTTGAGCAACCAGCAAATTGAATTGGTAAAATTCATTCTGATGCCAGCAGGGGGGGAGTGCTCTTGACTGCTGCTAGTTAAGAGTTTCATTGAAAGTGCAACATAATGGGAAGGGAGTTTAGAAATAAGCAGTCGTGTAGCTCTCTTGATTAACGGGGCTGTTAGGTTGAGAGCGACATTGTTCCAGTGCTTCGTGGGGTGATGACAGGCAGGGCAGGGAGTGAAGCTCCCTGGTGAAGCTCCTTAGCCTTGCAAAAGGAGAAAGGAGGGGGCTGGAGAAAGTATTGCAGGTAAATTCAGCGGTGAAAAGATGCTGGTAGCCATATTTGTCTGCTTTTCATGTAATTAAAACCTCACTCTCATCATTTTCTCCTCGCTGTCAATGACCCTGAGAGCTCAGACATCTGGAACTCTGCAGAGCTGAGTCACAGACAGTGAATGCAATGTCTCCTTCTTGAATGCTGTTTATCTGAATTATTCAGATTAAAGATTTCAGAGGTTTGGAGTGATCAGATTTTCTTACTGGCAGTTGATTTTATAATAATATTTGTTTGCACATAGGGTATATGTTCCTCTAAAGACAGCTTAAAATAGCTGTTAGTGCCATATCAAATTTTTAATAAAAGCTGGTAGTAGCTAGTGTGTGTAGAAAATAGGCAAGCTTTTATAAAGTCTAGCTGTCTGGAATGTTATTGTAAAATAACATAGAGAAATATTAAGTGTTGAACCTTAGCTGACCAAGCACCTCTCTCACCCATGATAAAGGATGATGATCTCAATTCATGATTCTGGTACTGGCAACTATGTCTGTTTGGTTCTTTTTAATGCACTACTTTTCAATGGAATGCTGTGTTATGTATGGTTAGGTCAAGTAAGATAAGTTCTAACAGCACTGCAGAATGAAGTCATGGGTGAACACGTGGTGCCAGCTACACGTTGTCTGAATTTTTGCTGGCATGCTGGATTTGAATTTGTCATTAGAGAAAGAGTGTGTTTGCAAATGGTATCGTAATCACTTAGCCATAACATTTAATGGATTATTGAAATTGTTGCCTTGATCCCATCTGATCCACACTGGTACCCAAACAAGACTGACATAATGGGAGGTTTCAGATGTGGTAGAATTCCTGGGACAGGGTTCAGACTGAGCTAGATGGCTCCAGTCAGCAGCAGGTGTCTGGAATCACTGAGGTTTGGCTTGGGACAGACCTAAGGGACCATGCTGTCTACTCTTTTTCTCCAAGCCAGGATGTGATACAGTCTGGTCTATAAATCCAAAGACTAAAGATACAGTCTGGTCTACTATAAATCCCCTTACCCTCCAAAATCCAGAGAGTGATAGGTAGATCTTTCCAGTGCCTGATGATTTTTAATACCTCAAACATTTTCCCAGTGAGTCATAGATAGACTGGGATGAATGTCTGTTCCTAATTTTCTATTTAGGCATTTAATTTTTCTTTCCAGTGTGTAGTATTTCAAGTGTGTCTTTGGTCTCATTTTTGCAGCATTCTTCCAGGTTATAATGGTGATTTTAAACTCTTACCCTGTCTTGTTAAATGTTTGCAGACTTTTTTGTCTGCAAAACCACCTAGAGGTTTTGCAGTTTACTCTGTGATTGTCCAAGTCAGGACTAAATACATAGAAATTACCTGTAACAAGCACAAGTTATGATTTGACAAAGGACTCGTGATTAATAATCTGAGTAAAATTTACATTTCTGTCATCTGGGCTGTATTCCTTTGTTATGGTAGTGTTGCATAAAGCAATGTCAAAAGGTGTATTAGAGTTAGGATATGGTAACTTATCAAAGAAGGAAATTGCACAGTGCTGATGGATTCACGATCATGTTCTGTATTGCTCACCTAGTACTTCTTTAATACTTTGTTTTGTTGTCTGTCTGGATATCTGTACTTTCTGAGAGTCACCTTTTACAGTCTTAAAACCAGATTTGGTATACATCCAAGCTCTCTGTCTTGAATGAATTTCTGAAGATAATCATTAGCAGTTACACTGTTTGTCCAGGCAAGTTCCTCTGAGGCACCCAAAGATAAATTTCATCAGGGCCTGCTGACCTGAATATATTAAACTTACCAAATGTCTTGTAGCTACTTCTTTGTGTTTTGTGGATCATGCTCCTATGACACATTTGTCATCTTGTTTCTGAGAATTCTCAGTGTCTGTTTAAAAAGCCAGGGTGCCTCTTGCATACAAGGAAAAGTTTAACAAGTACCAAGTGAGCAATGGCTGACCTGAATTGTAGACCTGAAACAGGGGCTTGGGACGGGGATGTATAATCTGTTCCATTGGCCTCAATTTTGAAATAAAAGTAAGTCTTTAACCTGTCACAGTTGAAAGAAAAAGTTGAAATACAGTCAGTGCAAATATTTGTAAACCTTGTTAAAAATTTCAGACAACATGCAGCTGGAACCATGTGTTTGACCACGAGTTCATTCTGCAATGCTGTAAGCACTTATCAGAGCTTATCACCATTCCTTGGAAGGGAAATAGGTGTGTACTGCCCTATTCATGGTGATCAAGTTGAGGCAGAAGGGACCAGAGAAATCCCTCTGGAGCACAAGTCCACCAGTTTTTTTTTTAATAAACCCTCTTTCTGCATTTAATGGAGTGCATACAAGAAAACTGTAGGTGGAAAATGACTCTTGGCAAAACAGAAATTTTATTAGAAATATCTGGTTTCTATTAAGCTGCTGTGGTTTTTGTTGTTCTTTTGAGAGGAAGAGGGGACTTTCTGTGCAGTTTGTCAGTGGAAGCGCTTTCTTTCAAAGTTAAATTATTATTTTTTAAATTTTTTTGCTAAAACAAATTTCCAATTCGTTGTCCCTCACACTTTGCCTGAAGAAGTGAGTAATAGTTTGCCTGGTTGACTTGTGCACACTGTCAAGTTGAGGTTCTGCCTTCTGGTGCCCTGTCCTCGTGTGGTGTTTGCTGGGTCTCTGGCACATGGAAAGCTCTGCTTTCCATCCCTCTGAGCTTCATGGCACTGCTCCTCTGCCAGGGGAAACTGAGGAAAGGAAGCTGATGTGATGTGGGAGTGTAGGAAGTTAGGTGTCAGCCTGTGGTTAGGACTGCACTGACCAGGGCTTTGCAGTGTACTCAGTGAAGACAGTGCAAGCAGAACTTGGCTTTTGTGGGTTTTAGTTCTCTCTGTTTCCTGATTTGCTTTGTAGAATTTTTCCATAATTAGCAAGATGTCAGTTGAGAGGAGTGATTTGGCCTCTTGCTAGGAGAGCCTCAGGATTTGTAGCTTCATGTTTTGAAACAAATCAAGCAGCCAGTGCACTTCCTGAGTTACCATGTGCTCATTGATGAGCAGGTGTATCTGCCTTCCTTCCTGTCCAGTTTCCAAATAAATGATTTAATGATTATGTGCTTTTTGAAACAGAAAATGGGAGGGCCCTTTCTCCATTGTTTTACAGACCTGATTGGCACTCTGAACTGTGTTGCTCTGAGATGGTGGAATAAATGATGGCTAAAGGAGTTTAAATAATGTTTGTACATTAATGAGACAATGTTCTCAGGAGCCTTTTGCAAGATGTTGTTTTGGGTTTCTTAGAAAAGCTTTTTGCCTGTTTTCTTCTCATCCTCTCCCAGTATATACTTCTGGGTGGCTGAAGTGCAGTGATACTGGAAGTAGAAAAGGTAAACAGATTTCCAAGTATATAAGTGTTTTCCAGATCTCATGGCAGCCCACCTGTCCTCACTCCTATTGCTAATTTAGCCTGAAACATGCAATACCATATTCTGCTCTTGTTTTTCTGTTTTTGAATGGTTTTGTGAGTGAGTTTTTACTCTTTTTAATTTTTTTTTTCTTATTTTTGCAAGTTTGGACCCAAAGTCTTAGCCAGGATGCTAACAACTGGACTTCTAAGTGTAAAGGGTTAAAGGCCGATCTATTAAGTTGGAAATGATTGTTTATCAAAAATAACTGCATTATTTCTTTTACTTTATTCCTTTTTACTTTTCTATCTAAAAGTTGTAATTATAAAGGAATGTGATAAAACAGTAGATGTGTATTACTGTACTGATTATCAATTTTCATTTCTTTTCCCTGAAGCTCTGTTGTCAGTTTTGAGGTTGGAAGGGTTAAATTTAGGGAGAGAACACTCCCACTGATTAAGTCCTATGAATGTCTAATTTTTAAATTAATAGGAACAACAGAACAAAAAGTCTACCTGGGAACTTCATTCATGTTAATTCTTTTTTAAGAAATAAATTTGGTTCTTAATTGTTAATTAGGAAAAGTGGATATATTGGAAAAAGTATAGAATAGTGTTTGTAAGTTATCACGTATGTTTGTTCTTCACTCTGTTCTATATTGTTGCTTTTTGCAGTCCTGCTCACAGATAACTGCAGTGTTAAGAAAGAAGCTTTCAGATGAAGAAAGGGTGGGAAAAGGATATATTCTTGTACTGTAAGCTATTAAAGATAGGGGCTTTCTTTTGCCTCAGGAAATGGTGCTCTGTTCCTTTTGCAGTTCCTTCATCATTGTTTTAATGCAAAGAAGTAATGGCACTGTTAAGAATAATCTGTTTTATCTGTGCCTCTGAGTCTGAAGTCATCGTGTGCCACTGGAAGGCAATAGAAAAGCAGTGCCGTGTGTAACTTTAGCATCGTTTGGCAGAATGACTGTGGTATTGTGTTTGTACTGTGCAGATTTTAAAGAGGATACGTTCTTGGCTGATAGCTGAGTTGCTGGCTTGGAGAAACAGTTGACTGCTTTTTGTCCTTAACTACGGGCTTCAATTTGTCTGGTTTTGCTAGTTCTTCTACACCAGTCAACAACAACAACAAGAAGTCTTTCCCTAATTTAATGTTTGGCAAATGCTTCTTGCACAGGCCTGTTTATTCTAAAACTGCAGTAAATGTGCTTCCCAATACAGTATTGTTGAAATGCAGCAACTGTGACACCGAGCACAGAGTGGGACAACCCTGCCCTGCAGTGTGGAGAGGGCATTTTAACCTAAAGGACCTGGGCACTGCCCTTGGGAACAGGACCAGGAACTGTACAACAGAGAGAGAGGCTGAGGATTTCTCATCCTCACATCTCAAATACAGTAAGGTGTATCCTATGCAATCTTTACGTACATTGCTCTTCCAGTATTTCTTCTGGCTTTTGCCTCTCCTAATTTTCATGAAATTACCAGGCCTGCCTTCTGACAGGTGATCAAAAAATTGGATCACCAAAATACTCCTGTGTTCCCTTTGCTGTGCTTATGTTGGAAACTACTGGGGAGCACTGCCTCATACCATGTTTGTGCTGTGCTCTTGCAGCAATTTCAGGTGTCTAACATCAGTGCTGATAAGCAGGTTGATGTCACTGTGCAGAGAGCTCAAGCAACCCCTAACAAAGCTTTCTCTCTTTCCCTCTGCAGGTGGTGAGTCGAGTGGCAGCTCAGCAAGGATTTGACTTGGATCTTGGATACAGGCTACTGGCAGTATGTGCAGCCAACAGGGACAAATTCACTCCAAAATCAGCTGGTAGGAAAAGCCTTTCTTTGATGTATTGTTGATTCTCAGATGGTCATATTCTGTAAAAAATGCTATCTGCGACTGTCTCGCATTCTGTAAAAAAATACCAAAACCAAAAGCAAGCACGTATTTGGTGGTTATAGTTCTGTTGTTTCTAGCATTTCAATGGCGTGCTCTTCTGAGGATACATGACTTTGGAAATCTGTGTTTTCCCCCAGCTAGTGCTGTTTGTTGCCCTGTTTGATCTCATGGATGAAATGCTGCTTTCAGAAGCACAGATGTTTAGTAATTTCATGGTGGGAATGAACATACTCAGACCCCTCCATCTTGGTAAACCATTGACTTTCTGTCATGTGTCAACCTCTAAATCTTTCACATCCATTCTGCACTCCCTGGCAAAGCTTGTACTCCTTGACTTCATATGCTTGTGCAAATAAATGCCATGATTTCTTACACATATAGTCCTTAGCATTAGAATTTTGAGCCAAGAGTAGATAGTAATTCTATTGCTGTAGTATGAAGTAGCCATTTTTCCAGTATTTTACAGCAATAAGCTGTTACAGGTCTCTGATCAAGTGGCAATATTTGATCGTGATGTATTGCCATTGCTCCTTTTAGAGATGTAGAAAATGCACTTAGGGGTCTTTCTGCTTCTCACATGTTTGATTTAACTGGAGCATTTAATTCTGGTTCTCCTTTTCTTAGCTGATGAATGTCAGCATAATGTGCACTGGCTTGGAAAACAGAAAGATAATTGTTCCATTCCAGACTGAGCGTGGATAACTTTTCTGCTTAGTACTAAACTGGTATGCAGTCCCCATTTTGGAACATCAGGAAAGGTTACCTTCTTCCAAAACAGTGACTTTTAGCCAACTGGTTGGATGTTTTATTTCTTTTCATGTTCCTTTTCAGTTTTTATCAGCCCCAAACTTCTTTACTCACGGCTTCATTTTGTCCTAAGCGTTCTAAGCAGTTCCTCATGCAAAAGTGGCTTTCACATCAAAGCACATTCACTGGACTTAGTGTTTTATTTTTTTTGTATGGAAAGGGACCATTAATCTTACTAAATGTGGAATAAAGTGTGTGATTTTCATCCAGGAAAACTGTGTGGAGGATAAAACGTTCCGTTGACCAAGCACAATATCTCTTTTTTCTGACTTCCTGTTAAGTTTATCCATTAGTTAGATATCACATCATCTCTTCTTGGTTGTTGGGGTTTTTTTGTTGTTTTTTAAAAAAAAGCTTGTCAAGGGAGGCTTTCCAGCTATGACAGCATTAAATTTTCTTTAAAAATATAGCTATTCCCCCTCTCTCACTAATTCTTCCTGATGTGTTTCTCTATCAGTGTTACTGGAGGTGAGCTTGAGAGTCAGATGTTACAGTCCTTTTCTTTTAGGGCTTGCTGAGGGAGGAGTCTTGAAAACTGCTGGTCAGTCATCATGGTCTAGAAAAACCCAATATCAGTGTTTGATTTCTACCAGTAATTACTTTTTTGATGAATATATGTGAGGGGTTTTTTTGGTTTTTTTGTTTTTTGTTTTTTTTTAATCTTAGGGCTCTGTACAGAGTTCAGTCTTTCCCTTTTTAATTGATAACATCATGGGAAAGCTGGTAAATCACATGCTCTTCTCTCAGTATATTCTAAAACCCTTCTCAGTCCTTTGCTTTGCTTCCTATTTCCCAGTTGTATATACAAGTAATTTATTTTCAATCATCTTAAATATTTGGTTTCACAACTACTTTAGTTTTACTATGTGTACAGTTGTTTCACCAGGTCTTCCTCGGGTTTCATCATGCCCATCTACACTGTGCTTTTTGTGCTCTTATTATCTGTGTTAAATACTCACATGTTGAGGCATACCATAACATATTTTGTGAAATGTCACATATAGCCCCCAATCCAAGGATGTCACATTCACATATGAGTTCTGAGCTACATCATTGAATAAGCAGTTTGAAAGATTGACAGACTGGGATTACACATGTGAGGTCATTTCAGAACGTACAGACTGTTTTTTAAAGGGTTCTTTTCCACATCAGAGTGCATTAACATTTGCTGATTGCTAATACAGCAGTGGCTCTGCACCTTCATTCAGTTTTTGTAAAGATGTTGTAATTGTCCTTTGTTTTTCTTGTAGAGTGTGCATCATTGAAAGCTGCCTTTGTGAATTGTTTAAGTTGTTGTCAGGATGCTTGCAGGTTGTTTTGAGAAACTCCTTCTGTTTTCTTTTGCATTTAATGAAAGACACTTTCAACACTTCTTCCAGTCACATTCCTGCAGAAATCCCCTGATGTAGATATCAAATGGCATTAATTTTAATGAATAAGAATTTGTTTTTCCCTTCCTCCAGGCTTAAGGGAAATTTACAATGGTTTGCATTCATTCCTCCAAGTATGAATTTAATGCTGCCAATGGGATCGCTCTGAAAACATTTTTAATCCATGTTGTTTAGTGTCTGACATTCTTAAATGCTAGGAGAAAAAAAAAGACTTTCTAATTAAAACATATTTGAGTAGGTGAACATTGGGGAAAACAATTGCACTAAATTCTTTCAAGGACCATCCCCTATTAGTACCTCCTTACAGCTTGGGACAAGGCTTGTTGGTGATGTCCTGCAGGCTGGGAGCCTGGAGTGGCCTGGCAGTGGTGGCTGGCAGGCTTTGCAGCTCTGCTGTGTGGAGCAGGTGGACCCTCCATCCCAGTGGACCCTCCATCCCAGTGTCCCTCAGGTGTCAACCTGCTTTTGCATGTTAAAACTTGCCTTCTGAAATTTTAGCTAAAGCATTATGATGTTTTTAGAACTCAGAGAGAGTTCTCAGACTTTTCATGTAAATAAGAAAATGTTTGCATTCTTTTGCTATGAGAGAAGCATTTGAGTGATGGGGGAGCTCACCAAGCAGAGTGATGGGGTGACATGCCTCTGACCAATAATTGGTCACTTTGTACACTGTGTATAAGATGGAGTCAGAAATTTGAAAAAAAAAAGAATTTCTTGCATGCTGACCCCGGACCTGTCCTGCCTCGTCCTTTCCAAACTCCACGAATGCTGCACCATAGTGCAACACTCAGGTGTGCTGGTTTGCAGAGATACCTGAACCAGTGCAATCAGCAGTCCTGCTTCTGTTCTCCAGCAATTCCCACCCTGAGTTTGTTCAGAGATCTCCCTGGCAGAACAACTTTTTGCTGGTATGGCTTCGTTTGTTTGACTGCTCCCTGAGCTGTGTCTCCGAGGGGCCCCGGGACAGTCGGGGTCCCCATGGCAGTGCCTGGGGATCTCACTTGTCCCTCATTGAAATGGGCTGGAGCCTGGGGCTGGAGGGCAGAGCAGCCAGCTGCCAAACTGCCTCAGCTCTATGGGAAAACTATCCCTTGGTTCTTGGAAATGGCCCCACGATGTTTGATCCCAGCTGGTTTGAGCTGTGGTGGTGGTGGTGGCTCCCTGCTCAGCTGGAAAGGAGATGCAGATGGCAGATCAGAGTCCAGGCAAGCACAGGGGGAGCAGGGAGGAATGGAGGCTGTAACTGGATGGAGCAGCTTTTCAGGTGGGGAGAGGCAGGGCACCCAACCAAGAGCTGTCAGCTCCTTGGCTTCTCCCATCCAGGATTGTTTGGTGTTGCTGAGACAGTGTTTGATGTGCTTTTTGCTGTTGTTTTACTTGGTCATTGAGATGGTTAGCAATTAGCTAATACTAATTGTTTTGGAGAATGCCTAGGAGGGAAGTTCATGCAGCACGAGAAGTATTAATAAGTTGCCATGTGTGTTTTTAAATAGAAACGACCATTTAATGACTGTGCCTTTTGTCTCTACTTTCTGGTGTTTGTACCTGAAATGATAGCTGCTGCCTTTTATTCTTCTAGCCCACGCTGCTGCAACAGGGCAGCTGCCTCAGCAGGAGGTCAAACACAGCATTTCCCACCCTGAAGACAAACGACAAAGCCTTTAAAAATATATGTGTCTCTTTCGGTGACAGCTGCTCCCCAGACCTTCCACTGCAAATTCCTTTGCCTTGTTGTGACACCTATGGGGAATGGTCCAGCGGGTTGGCTGCCTGCTCATTTCCTTCCAGACTGCAGTAACCTCAGCTGCTCTTAGTGTGTGAGTGCATTGGTGTTTATGCATTCTAGTTTTTCTTCCTTAAACCTGAAGCTCTTCTCTCTGAATAGTGTTCGCTTGGACTTCTTCTGAGCATATCTGATGATTTTGGCTTTCCTGTAGAAGATTTTAAGTCGTTTGGTGACTTTATCTTTAACTGTTCAAATAAAGCAAAGTTCACCAATTAAAGTGATTATTTAATTTTTTTTTTAAAGGGAGGGGGAAGAGAAAGAGATGGAACGATTTTCTTTTCTGAATTTTTTTTTCAAAGATACTTTATCGAGCTACTGAATTTCATTGCTCTTGTAGCTACTTTTCTACTTTTGCTTTTGTCAGGAGGCCAAGCTGAGGCCAGACAAGGGGACGACAGGATGAGATCATAAAGGGAGCTTTGTCAGAAAAGGACAGTGTTCAGTATCTCTGTAAAGAGAGAGAGGAAGGAAGAAGCCTGAGGGCAGAACTGTGCAGAAAAGGTACTTCAGTAGTCACTGAGCAGCTACAGCAAACAAATGCTGTGATAGCTGGGATGGACAGCTAAGTGTTGGCTGTTTGAGAGCAGAAATGGCAACCCTTTTTTGATATCACTTTGCTTTCAGTCCCTTAGGCTGTGCTAGGTGTGCTTCTTTTCAAGAGCATTATTGCTTAATGATTTTGATTTTATATGAAGTATGGACTAAAACTTCATAGTATTTGAGAACTCTATATTATGAGGTTTTTTTATTTCTTTAGCTTCAGTCATTGTACTCAAACTGTGATATAATAGGGCTGTTCTTGTGAGCAGGATGCCAAAGCTGTAAATAAATTGGACCCTGGGTTAACAAGGGTATTTGCAGTGAGAGTTCTGGCAAATGGAGGTGTTAAAACATTACTGGACAAGATATTGAGACCTAAGGTGTGTCCTGATCAGGATACATTTTCAAAGTAATAGTAGAGATTGAGCAAATTTTGGTGTATTATCACATCAAACTTCCAGAAATTATATAAAAGGAGAGAAGAAATGATGCCACAATGTGAATGAATAAAAAGGCAGAAAGTAAGAATAACCTCTAGATCATGGAGGACATAGGGCTAGATTAACACTTTTACTAATTTTCCAGTAATAATGCTCACATTGTCTGTGGAGACAAGGCAAAGGGAAGTGGCTAAAAGGATTACAAGTATAGAATAGAAATGACTCCAGCCAAGGCTGATGGCATCCCTCCAGCTTAAAGGGACCAAATGATTGACAGTCCTGTGGTTAGGAAAGAAACAGGATATAAATTGTCAGTCTCATGCCTCACACCAAAGATTTCCAGCAAGTCAAAATGGTCTTCTATGACTGGAGAAGAAATACAAATGCTGTAGATGCACTTAGGAAAGTGGCTGATAAGAATAAGTAAGCAGCTTTATGAGAGCAGAGTAAAAGCTTGGGTTGTTTGTGAAGTGAAAGCTGAGCAGAGTTATGAAATGTATGTAAGTGCTAACAAATGAACAACTCAGAACAGGAAGAATTATGATGCTGCAGTACAGTATTGACACAAAAATGTATTGCTGTAAATTGAATAAAACACTGAAATAAGTGGGGAATTCAGAATTATTAGGGCAGTTGCATTAAAAAAATATTTTCAGCTAGAATGACAGTGGAGAGGGATGGGGCAGAGTAAAGGAAAATAGAAAAGTGGAAGAGCCTTTTTAAAGATAAAATTCAATGTATGAAATTGTGTAATGTGGTTCTTGATGTAGCTGGAAGCTGGTTAAGAACCTTTTATCTGTGTCATCCTAAATTTCTCCTACATTTCCATGCAGATAACTAATCCATTGCTAGTTAGAGTTGGTATCCTAAAACCATCCGCTTGACAATCCTCATTAAAATAAAGGTATTATTTTCTTTTAGCTGTTACCTTCTGAAACAGCTTTTGGTGCTGAAGACTGGCTACATTTCGAGTGATCTCTAAATTCACTTCCCTGCTCTTAGCACAGATTCTCACTGTGTGCCCTTGTCTGCTTTGCTGTCAGTTTTGTAGTTCTGTATTTTTGAAGCAAGGATAATAATCTGCCTTCCATCTCACTTTTATTTATCTCATTTAATTAAATTCAGTATCATGCAGTACAGAATCTACCTCTTCCCCTGTAGGCAGTTATCCAGTGCAGCAGAGCCATGGTTTCAGCTGGGACACTTTGTTTTCATACAGATAAAATAATTCTGCCCTGGTACATACAGTGGCAAGATACACTTTTGTTGCAGCTAAATCTTGCTTTCCTAAAGCTTTATAGTATGAATACTACAAATAAATGAGTAATTAATTCTTAATTCATTTAAATTATGAGGTTAGTTTTATTAGTTTCTCTTCATGAAGTTGGCAGCTTCCCTTGACCAAAAGGAAGCAGTGAGTAGTGCTGCTCAGTGGCAAGCAGCATTAATTCATGTCTGTACTCTCTGACAGCCACATTGACATTGGCTGCAGAAAAGGCACAGTGGGCTTTGCCCATTTGTCCCACCCATGAGTTCACTCAGAACAAAACTGCCCAAACTCTGCAGTTTGGGCAATTATATTCTGCATCTTGAGCCTCTATCAGGTTGACTTGACATATGGTAGACATGTCAGTAGTCAGCTCTCAAACATCTTGAGGTTAAGAAGAGCCTGCAGAATGAGAAGCTTTTCCCCACTGGGCCTTACTTGTTTGGGTTGTTCCTGTTCCCTTCCTCTGAGAGATCTGCTCCTCGTGCATTTGATCTGCCTTCTGCTCATGGGAAACATGATTATACTTGTGTCAGATTTTCATTATCCTCAGCTAGGCAACTCCTCTTCATTTTTACTGGGAGTTTGAGGACCTCGTGACATATCAATGTAGATGGGTGCTATTTTGATGAAAATTCACTATTCTGCTGTACACTTCAACACCTGTGTTTATAAAGGAGGTTGCATGGCTGTGCTGCTGCTTCTTTATTCTGACTAGTCCAAATACCAGGTGGTGTATCTGGCCGGTTCTTTTTGACTTTTCCGTGGTCCTTGTTACCATGGTACCAATTCTGACTTTGAGAGATGTCACAGCAAAACTGTTGCCAGGTTGGAACATTTTTGCTCTAATGCCTTTACTATAGCACTTAAGGAAATTGTGGACACTCAACTACAGCAACAAGCTTGCTCTGCTGTTTTCTTTGTCTGTGCCTTGGATTTTTGTGAGGCTGGTACTTGCCTGAATGCTCTCATTGCAGCAGATTTGAATGTGTAGTGCATTAACTTTCCTGGGAAGAATCTTTTTCTAATGTGTGCACCACACTTTCACTTGGACTGGAACTGGCATTCCCCAGAGAAGATTTCTGTTGATCTCTATCAATGTTTTCTGTCTTCTGCTTCAGGGATTCCATGTGTGCTGAGAACAGCTGAAGATTTGGTGGTAGAGGCAGCTTAGATCTTGGTCTGGGTGTGAATTTTGATTTTTCATTTTATGTTGTTTTGAGTTACTTCTCTCTGAAGATGAGGTAAGTCACAAATGTCAAGTTAAGAGGGGAGGCAGCTGTGAAAGGCTGCATATGTTCATGGGAGAGAAGAAAGCAAACTCTTAGGATGGCATTTGCCCTTTACAAGTTACCTTTTCTCAGCCTACAGCAAGCAGTCCTGCACTTGTTCCCTTTTGAGCTGCAGTGCATCCAAATGTACCTCGGTGCCAGTGCTCTCTTGTTAGCCTGTGTATCTTGGAGGCATTCAGAGAAGTTTGTGAGAAGTCCAGCTATGAGAACAGTAACACAGCAGCTTCCATGGGGATTGGTAGCTTTTGTACTGCTGGAGGGCTGAAGCACAAAAGCATGAACTGTGTGAACAGATCAGATCATCAAGCTCCAAGAACAGCAAGTTCACTTCCTAAATACAATTGGGATTCTACTGCTCACATTTTCAGATCCATCCCTAATTCCTCCAGGCTTGTCTGCAGCATGGAGTCAGCCTGTTAAAAGAAGTTCTTACTCTGAATCCTCTAGACATGACACTCTGAGAAACACAATGATTAGTACTTAAGATGTTATATTGTAGTATTTCTCTTTAAAAGTAGAGATTTCCATGCTGAGAAATTTTGAAAAAATGGTTTTATTTCATCTTTTCTAATGCTATTATTTAAGTACGCCTGTTAAAGGTATTTGCAAAAGTTCTGTGTGATACAATGCATTCATTTAAATACCAGTTAAGAATAAACAAAAAATCATCAGTACTTATCATCACAAATAGTTGTAATTTGTATTATTCTCCGTGCAACTTCATGCGAGAGAATTCAAGGAGAAAGACCACAGAGTAAAGGAAAATTGATTTGAAGAGAATGCCTAAGTAATACATTCCAAAAACAAATGCATATTGTTCCTTATAATGTGCTGGTTTTTTCTGAGAAGTTCAGTACAAGTCAGTATGCTCAAGTTTGATGAGGCTTCTGAATTGTTTCCTTTTTATTGACTGTTTTTGCCTCTACCTACTTTTACTTCCAGTAAAACATGTAAAGAAAACCATCAGATTTGCTTTACCTGCAGGTTTTCTGGATGCCAAGGTAAATAACTCCCTCTTTATTTTTTGGTAATCTGATGAAAATCCAACAATACATGTCATTGTGAGACACTTGAACATCCAAATAAATCCAGACTTCATTCCTGATACTTCCAAGAAAGGTAAATCATTATTCCTGACTTGAGGAATAAGTGGAAGAAATACAATTTTCCTCATGAAGTTTAGCAGCTTAGCAATAATAAACTCCAAAAGGCGTGAACCTAACTAGAAAATTAAGTTGGTTTGAATCTCATTTCTATGACCTGAACCAGGCTTTTAGGAAAGTCTGGATATGTCAAGTCCAAGTGTGTCTCTAAAAGACATCCCCATAGATGCAGTTGTTTTTGGGGCTGAAGCTCATAGATGAGATTTCCTGATGTGCTGGAAGGATGAAATGATCAAGCATTGAGATGCCTGGATATTGTGCTCTCCTGAGGAAATCTCTTTGATTCCTCCCTGTCTGTGTAGTAGGCATCTCAGTTGTATCTCTGCTTTGCTGCTGTATGTATTTCTTATGTGCACTGTTAAAAAGTCCCAGTGCTGCTTCACCTTTCGTATGAACCGAGTATCTGCTCAACTTCTGAGATTCACTCTCAGCAAAACTTAAATCAGTAGCATTTCATGGAGAACGTTGGCAGCTCCGAAATATGTGATCAAACTAATGGTTAATTCAACCCCCTTCAATACATTCCTTACTTCTTTGGGAAATGGCTGCACTTAAAGTGTGCTGGGGCTGCTAATTTCAGTGGATAGAAAAAGTTACAGATTTTAAAATCCTGTCTGCCTGTGCTGTTGTTTCCCAAAGCCCTGCTTAGGGCTCTGTAGATGCAAACCTGCAGACACAGACATCGATCCTTAGTTTCAGGTTCACAGAATGGTTCAAAATGTGCATCTCCTAAAGCAAGGTCTCAAGGGAAACATAAATTTAACCATTTTTAAAACCAAGTATGACTGACTTGGCTCTGAACTCAATAATAGAAGGCTGAACAGGAGCTGCTCCTGAAGAAATAAATTGAACAGTGAACATCTGTGTACAAAGCAGGGTGTTTGTTTCATGTGTGATAGTTTCCCTTAGGACTGCCGGGTCAGATTCAAAAGACATTAATCTTACTCACTTTGGAAGATACTGTCTTTCCATCACAGAAAAAACAAAATGAAATTATTTCATGTATTTACTACAGAAGCAATTTCAATTAAGGCAAAGAACCAGAGAGACCTCTAAGTTTTCAGTGTGAAAAATGAAGCACTACTGGTCTAATATAAGACCGTGAGAGGTTAATTGCCAGAAATTTATAACAGTTGCTGTCTCCCAGTAGGAATGTTGTAGTGGACCTAGTGGTCCTTGAAAAGCTACATACCATTGCAGGCAGTAAGGAGAGTTTGCTTCGGAGGTTTTCTAGTATTACCACCAAATGTGTTTGAAATAATAAGCCGTAGCTACAGTGATTGTCTTGACCAAAGCAAAAGCAGCCAGGGTACTGGAATTGTGTCAATGTTGTGCTGTCTTGAGAGCAAAAGCAAAGACTTGGATAGGTCTTTGTTAGAGCCAAAATTGTGCAAGCCTCCTTTCTCAGTTCTGTTACAAAATCCAGCATGTCTTATAAAACAGCAAATTGATTTTAAATTCTGATTTAAAATTTTATGCAGTTTAGCTAATTACACATTCAATACCTAAGATGAGCTGGAGAAGAGCTAGACTGACATTTTGGTCAAAATGGAAGAAGAGAAGGAAAAAAAAAAAAAGTTCCAAAAGAGAGAGACACTTCTTACTTATTTCAGTGTGTGGAAAAATTAATAGGTAAAGACGCAGTCTTTGATTGGAGGAAATTCTGTGTTGATTTGGTCCTTTGCAGCCAGTTATTGCTCCCAGCTTGCAGTGACCAAGAAGGCAGAAGCTCCTCAGCTGGGGTAGTGGCAGCACAGTGTGACAGCTGTCACTCAGGGAGCTCCTCTGAACCACTGGGTTACATCAGGAGCACTGTGTGAAGCTTCTGGTGTGGGCTCTGGGCACTGATCTGCCTGCTAGAGAATCTTGATAGAAGGGTGAAGGCAGTGGTGTGTTCCTGATCTGTGTGAGCAGAATCGTTTAGTGCCTGTAAAGCTGGGATTAGAAACAACAGGGCAAGTGTCTGAGGGCAAAGTTCTCAAGCCAGTGACACAAAGCTGGTGGATCATCACCCCACTGCTGGAGGCTCAGTGGGTTCCTTTGGTGATTAATTACCAATGATACTGTGAAGATCTCTCTGACACACACCAAAATTCAAACAGTTGGTGACTTTACTGCTAATGTGAGAACCCAAGCCATGTGTCAGGGTAAAGAAGTCAGCTGAGCAGAGTTCAGGAGCCAGTCTTCCTACAGAATCCTTGCTGGGAGCTATGCTTCAAACAGACCTCAGTCCTTTTCAAGGACAGCAGAGTGGTTTGCAGCATCCTTTTGGAAGAGCTATGTGTGCCGAGACATTTCAGCGATTTTTCCTTTCCTTTGATTGCAACATGTGTTGTAGCAAACACTGAAGGTAATGTTAGAAAAACAGAGGGGAAATCCTAACTGCCATGTCTGGCTTGGCACAGTCCCTTTGGTTCAGTCAGCACTAGAGACTGCCAGGATTCTGCAGTTGAAAGTATCTTCTGTGTTCCTCGTATTTTCTTGTTCTGGTAGAATTCACATCTTTGTGCATCAGTGACAAATGTGTGCTTTCACTGAGATTAAGTGGAAGAGCCAGAATTTCCAACCCTGGGATGAGTTATATTTTCAAATCTAGGGGGGAGGGGAAATGTATTTGCCCCACATTTAATTAAATCTTAAATTTAGTCAATCATATAATCCTGAACTCTGTAGAAGGATGGTGACCTCTGAGACCTCTGTCTTCAAAAAGCTAACACTGATACATGGCTGAAAAGTCTCAGTGTGATACAAATCATTCTGGAGGGGATTTTTGAAGAGAAAAGAAGAAAACAAAACTAAACTGAGGATGTGGAAGGAATATGAGCATGTATTTGTATCTATTGTGAAGCAAATCTATTTGGACTGGGGTTTGAAAACATACTGGAAACTTGGAATAGTCAGATATGAATTAGACACATTCCCCCATTAAAGGAAACGTTATTCTGCAGGTGCCATTTAGTCTACAAAGGTGGGGGGGGGAAAAAGTCTACATTGGATCATTGTTCCATTGCTGTGTTTATTTGTAATAGGTGATGTTTTTATCTGGCTTTCATCTCTCTGTCCAAAACTCTACTTACCATGAGGTCAATAAGCTAAAAGTGTTGCAGAGAGATTGAAAAAATAAAACTATGCT
Source organism: Brachypodius melanocephalos (assembly GCA_013398615.1). Taxonomy (NCBI): domain Eukaryota; kingdom Metazoa; phylum Chordata; class Aves; order Passeriformes; family Pycnonotidae; genus Brachypodius; species Brachypodius melanocephalos. The sequence continues at coordinate 6,030,405 of VZSR01003794.1, read as the reverse complement.
TGAGAAAGCTCATGTGTGCAGAAATAGCTGTCTTACATAGCAATGTTGGAGTTACTTCTGAAGGTTCCATGCCTAGAAAATTATTTGTTAGTGATGAACTCTAAGCCTCTTGCCTGGAGAAAAAGCCTGGATTGCTGTGTACAGGATGGTGAGACACTGTAGATTCGGTGTTCTCAGTGTGCCCAGACCAAACATCATCTATCCCACACAATAAACAGTGCCCATTCTTTTGGCAGCTGTTTGTATGCTTTTAAAGCAGTAGAAGGGTAGACATGACAGAGCTGAAATAGTTTTATTCTTTTTACTGATGCAGCAAAAAGGAAAAGAGCAAAGTAGGGTGAGGTCACACTGTAGAAGCAGAGGAAGTGGACAGCAAATGCCTGCTCTGCCTGTAAATTCTAGACAAATGAGTTACTGTGGGGAAGGCTGAACCTTAGGATGATTTTCAAATGAAAAAAGAAAACCCAATCATGTGCTAATTCAAAACCCTAAGTAGTGGTGATGGGATAATGAAATTTTATATCTGCAGGTTCTCCTTATGGCATGTACAAGTTAAAAATCAAATAATACCCCCAAAACTAAAATTACTAGCTTGATAGGGTTTTTCTACTTCTCCTTCAACCCCAATATGTCACCCTATCTTAACAAACTAAATGACTTTAAAGAAATTGATAGTAGGTTAAAAAAGAACTGACAGTTGTCACTTAGAGGATATTGCTTAAATAATCCAACTGGGACATTCTTATTCTATTCTTGTGTCTCCAAATACGCTCATGAAGTAGATACATTTCTTTATATTGTCAGCTTTGTCTTCAGTTTTAATTTGAGGCTGGGCTTTTGAAAACTTTTTTCCAGTGCTCTTTTGCCAGCAGAAATTCAGGTATGTGACAATAGATTTTGAGTAAATGAAGGATGAGCCATCTTGCTGCATGCACACATTTGTGGGTAGGCTTTCTGAAAAAAATCATTACCTCAGTGGGATTTCAGATAGATGTTTTTCAAAGACCCGTTGGTGTTTTAGCTGTGTAATTACCAGTACAATTAATGCAAACTGTGTAACAAATGCTTTGCCCTTGCAGTTTCATGGCACAGCTCAGGCAGCTGGCAGTGGTTCTGTTGGTGGTGCAGCCCAGTCATCCCAGCCTGTGCTGTGGTACAGAGCATCAGGGAACCCTGCAGGGAGCTTCGTGGATCAGGACTGGTGTCACCCTTGGTTTTACATGTTTTACTTTGCCTTCTGATGTTTATAGAACTTGGAGTCAGAATTCTCACACTTACTCTTGTAAACAAAGAGATGGTTACATATTTTCTCCTCTAGGAGGAGTTTCTTGAGTGATGGTGATGTTCACCAACGAGATTGAAAAGGTGGCAACACCTTGGACCAATCTCTAGTCCTTCTGTACAGTTGTATATATTGGAGTCAGAATTTGAAATAAAAATAACAGAGAACATTCCTGCCTCATCCTTTCCTATTACAACAGACTGTGGTGGATGGCAGTGTCTTCAGCACAAATTCTCTTCGGGGTTCTTTGTCTGAGTAACTCTTCCTGCAGTGTTTTTCATACTGAATGCACTTCTTGGTTTTTCTTCTGGTTTTCTCTTCCCCCCTGCACTGCTGTATCCTTCTGATTCCACCTTTAATTGTAGAATGCCTGCAGTTAATAATGGCTGTCATGTATTCCAGGTTTTAAAAGGCCATAAACACAGAAGAAGGGGCTGAAATAGCTGAGTTAAAAGGCTTGTTCAAGATGCTATCTGTGTGCTGAATCCAATTCATGGGCATGTTAAAAGACATCAGATTTTCCTCTAGAGGTGTTTAGCAGAAATGCCTGGCAGGAGCTGAAGCTTTGATCTTGCTGTTTTGCTCTAGTGTGTGCAGTGGAGGTCCCTCACTGTCTTTTTACCTCAGAGACTTGAACCAGTATTTCTGATGACTGGATCCATGATGTTCATGTTCTCTTCATTCTCTAAGCAGTTCTGGCATTGGGGATTTTTCTTTGTTTTCCTTTGGCTTTGTTTACTTGTTTTGTTTTTAATGCTTTACTATTTTGTGACTGTTTTTACATGACCTTAAAATATCCCAGATTTTGGGAGCTAAGGGCCATCATTCAAATGAACAAATAAGATATTTACAGCAGGCTCTTCCACACTGCAAGAGCTAACAGCATTGTGAAAGGATTCCTATGTAGGTTTAATTTAATTTCTCTGTGAAGTAGCTGCTTACTTGTAAATTTTCATTTGTAGTGTATGGAACACCACTTTTAGTTCTTTATGGAAATGGGAAAAAAAATCTATCTTGGAAAAAAAAATCTGACTAACAAAAAGAAAGACTGGACCACCATATGTTCTTCAACCATGAAACTATCATTATTCTGGAAAGCCTTTAGGTCTATGCTTATTTTTTGAGACATGCTTAGCTTCTTTTTGCATGTTTCGAGTGAAGATGAGTTGTTCAAGTGCATTCCTGAGCCAGAACCTTAGCACTAATACTTCAGTCACTGCAAAGAATAAATGAGGGGCAAAGACAAAGGGCCAAATTAAAATCAACGAGATTCTATTCAGATGGGCTCTGCTTCAGCAAGCACATATCTAATTATAAGCACAGAAGTAGGCTCACTGACGTCAAAGTTAATTAAACTGCTTAAATTTAGGCACATGCTTAAATTCTTTGCTGAATCAATATTTTTGAGCCAATGGGACAGCACTGCTGGTCCAAAGGATGATTTTTGTGAGTGGGAAAGAGTTTAAATTCCCTCTTTCTTCCATCAGTTCCTCTGAGGTCTGCTGGCATTTTATTTGAGTCCCAGTGGTGAAGGAAAGTGTCAATATATTAAAGTTCCTTAGAGTGTTTGCTAACAATACCCAAACCTGGCAGTTGGATCTCTGGTATTTTTAAGGCATCTTTCCTCCATGCAGTGTGTTCTGCAGTAGGGCAGGACTATGCCCAGCACAGTAATCGTTCCAGCTTTGTTATTTCTGATGCCACTTCTATGAAATTAATCCCTTTGCCCAGTCTCTGAAAGACAAAATACTAACTCGTTTTTATAACAAAAAAAAAGAAAAAGAAGAAAATGTGTAGACAGAAGTGTTAAATGAAGAGTGCCTGTCATACGGGAGCAGTTTTGATTCTGTTGATTTCACAGATTATTTTCGTTTATGATGTCATAAATAAATAAGCCATTATTTGTTGGCCTTGGATCATTAAGGGCCTAATAAGAATTTTCCCTGTAGGAGTATGAAGGACAACATGATACTTCTTACACAGAAGCACTCATGGGACTCTCAGTCATGTTGTGTAAATGAGCTGGGGCTGGTTGTGAAGCTTTTAACTTTGGTCCCTGCCTAAGTAACACAGCAGAGTTGCCCTGATGTAGCAGCAAGGGATTAATCAAGGAGGTGCACTGCAAACGATCCGATTTCTTCGACTTGGTAAAACTCATGCCATGGGGACTTAGGGTCTGCAAAGGAAGCTAATTGAGTCATCAACAGGAATAAGTTCAAAAGAGAAAAGCAGAGAAGAGAGCTAAATAAATCTAGACTTGTGTTTTAAAAGGTGTTCAACATTTTGTTCATGTGTACATTACCTACTAATCACTTTTACCTGGTGCATGAGTCTGGTGCATCTCTCTAAGATGATGATCTAATTAATTTAAACCAAAATATTTCTTCACCAGTTTTATTAGGTTTTTTTTTTCCCTGTACCTCCATATTTTGCATACAAGCATGATGAAAATGTGAAACTCTATCTGTTCATGGTGCTAACAAGGATCAAAGTGGGGACATGTGGGGTCATTTTGTACATAGAAGTTGTCTAAATGCATAACAAGTTAGACTAAAACATGTAATAGAATCACCTAAGTGGGCAGATTTAATTATGCTTAGGTCATGTTACTGGAGATCTTGAGTCACAGCTGAGCCTTCACTAGAGACTTGTTTTCTCTCTTCTTCACAGCCCTCTATCTGGATTTCTATTCTCAGTTTCCCTAGGTTCTTCAGAGGGTTGTAGCAGGAGGCTGTTACAGGGCTTTGAAATCTTTGTTTGGAAGTGTCTCAAATATCAGTATTTGAGATTGTTTCAAAACAATCAGTTGAAGAGGGAAAGCACTCATTTGCCAGTCACAAGGAAGAGTTCTTTGAGGAGCATTTGCCATGCTTCATTCTTTTCCTTCTATCTTTCTGTTTCTGGGGTGGCAGGTAGTAGACAGTTTGATCTGTCTTTCATACTTGCTTTGCAGAAAAGAAGAACAGGAAGTGTCCTATGGACTCTTAAGAAATACTCCTGTCATAAGGGGAAGCAACTGTCCAAAGGGCACATGTGTGCAGGGTGTGAGCAGTTTGAAGTCTTACCGCTATGGGTTAATAACTTCCGGATTCAAAAGGCAAATCCCATATTCTCATTGGAGAAGCTGGAGTGGGGTATCTCCAGCAAGCATTGCTTTTTGACCTTTAAAGCTGTTACCTCCAGGGCAGAGTGAAGCAGGATATGTGCCTCACTATTGACTGTGACATTTCTGTCCTAAAAATAGAACACTACAATCCCTTTCTGGTTCAGACCGGCACCCTCTGTGGGTATATGATATTCACACAGGTCTCGATTTTTACAGGGGTTTATTGGGAAAACAAGGTGGAAAAGAGGTTGGGAAGTACCTCACTGTGTTTTTGTTTGCTGTAGTATAGAAAATGTTCCCTGTGGAAACCTACAGCTTAATCTGAGTCTGCTGAGATCAGAGATGGCTAATCCACCTAGAGGATCCCTCAGCAATGGAAAGTGGCTGCACAAATCCACATAAACCAGGGGATCTTTTCTATCTCCTTGATTTACATAGTTAAGAGTTATTACAGTCTTAACTACAAGCATAGGGGTGTCTTCTGCACCATAATAAATGCTTTATCTTTCATACTCAAGGTAAACTGTTGATTCTATTTTTGGTTTTGAGCATGTTTTGTCTATATGCAGAAATCAAGCATTTTTATTAATACATTCAGTTTCTTGCTAGTTTTGATGACTGTAAAAGGCAGTAAAAGTGAATTTACACTGGACTGGTTGAAAACTGATAAGGAAAATAAGAAATTGCATAATGCATTTATTTATTTTCCAGCCAACACTGTGAGTCATCCAAAGCCATGCAAAATAAATGCACCAATCCTGTTTAGCTGAATTCAAGCTGACCTTCATGTAGATGAGTTGCTTATTTAATATCAGTATAAAATGGTAATATATGGGAGTTACTGATCGTGAGAATACTAGAATTAATTTTTACAACAGGAGAAACTTCTTCAGTGGGTCATTGAGCTTGGGCAAGCTGACACGTTTAGATGGAGTTCAAGTTCCTTCTTACTAAATCTGTTTGGCTATTTACATGTTAAACAAATCACAGACTAAATCATTTTAGGTCTGGATAAGTCTTTTCAATGTTCTTCTCAAGAAGACCACATCAGCTTTGGATGTTGGGGAGGACCCCTTCAGTGCCCTGAGAAGGAACAGACACACCATTTCAACTGCAGCACAGAGAGCTGTGCCAGATCCCCTTCAAACTACGGAGACAACACAGTGGAAGCAGAAAGTGGAACATTACAGTTCCTTGGGGAAGATGCAGATGGTACAGAGGAATTGTCATTTGTGTAGTTTGGGCAGGTGAGCACAAGCACTCGTGTTAATCCACCAGTCACCTGCACAGAGGAGACTTGCAGCTGAAGATCTGTTCAAGTGAGCTGTGGGATCAGACCTCTGTGTTTTCTTGTCATCCTGGAGAACTGTTTGTTCCTCTTTCAGGGATGGGGAGAGGGGACAAGGAATCACTGTGTTTCAGAGAAGACAGGCTCATCCCTTCTAACCCACCTACTGCTTCTACCCTACTGAACTTGTAGTGTTACAAAGAGGTCATTGTACATCTGTTACTTCTGAGCTGAGGAAACACATTCTTCACATCAATAAGCAGTTTCCCACAACAAATAGCAATGGGAACTTTAGGGTTCTCCTTTGGAAAGAATGATACTAATTGTTTTGCCATAATAAAGTGGCTAATGGGAGCTCCTTCCCCACTTCCCCTCTTTTCAGGTCAGTGTGGCAGATTCCAATTTGTGTTTGCTTTGAAGCACAGGAGGAATCCCACATGGAGGGGGAGGGTGGTTTTATCACGCTCAAGCATGCTACCAGTAAAGCCTTTTACTCTCTTCACATACCCCAGTTTCAGGGTAGTTGGGAGGACTCTGGATTTCCCCCCACATGCTGAAAAAAAATGCAACATTCTTTGTTTTTCCATCACAAATGAACTGAAACTCGTAATCTCTGTACCGAGCAGAAGTGATTAAAATAGTGTGGAACAGATGGTTTAAAAGCTGCCAAAGACTGAATCTTTTGCTATTTCGTTTCTTGAAACAACTACATTAATTCCTGAGTCAGCTTTGAGGGTACCATCATAACTCATCTGAGATGAGAGAGCATGCTTATTTTTCTGTCTTTGACTGCTAATTAATAGCAACTAATTAATTTAATTTTTTAAAACAAAAAATACATACTAAAAGCTGAGGTAACATATTTTCATGCAGGACAAAAATGGAAGTTTTTCATGGAGCTTTTAACAATATTTTTTTCTTGGAAATTTTGCTACTTATGTTAGAGTTCATTCCATGGAGGGGAAAACCATGTTGGAATGAAGACACTGCAAAGACCACTTCAAAATAGTGTTTGGTTTTAGTACTCACAGTGAGTAAGTTTGGTGATTTGAATATGCTGATTTGTACACACAAATTTCCAGACAATCTTGTGATTCAGAAACCCCTCATAAAGCTGTCAGTGTCAGGTGTGCATTCCCTGCTGTTCCAGGTGAGCAGATGCCTTCCACTGAAGGCTTAAGACCAGGGGACTTGCAAACAGCAGAATTTTATCCTCCCCAGTGCATGTTGTGAAACAGCATCTTGCTCTTTAGAGCCGCCTTTTTTTAAAATTACTTTTTCATAAAGCTATAGTCTGTAGCTTAAATCAAAGAAAGATTTTTTTTACTGTCAAGCCAAAGCATGTCAGCTATATGAGTGAGTGTGTGATGGCACAACACACCATCCTGGCCCCTTCCAAGTCTTTCACTCCTGCCATGGAGCTACTCCAGCAGTTTTATGGGCTGAAAATTATGACAAGGTCTTTCGATATTCCTAGACACCATTGGTTTATTAATGCTACTTACAGTGATTTTTATGTAGCAGTTCTCTGCTCTCAGGTCTGGCATCTACTTGAGGAAGATTTTTAGACACTGATTTTGTCAATTTAGAAAATACTTACTGGTCATATGATTTTTGTGAAACCTTGTGATTTTCCTCTTGTTTTATAAACCATGCATGAGCTGAACCATTACCATTTTGTTGACTTGACTGTAATTAAATTTTAAGTTTTCAATCAGTAAACTTCCTAGGGAAGTAACATTTATTTTTACATATATTATGTAAAATTATTATTATATAATATATATTATATTATATATAATATATATTATATAATATATATATTATATTATATATATTATGTATATTATTTTTACAAACCTGTGTACAGTACAATAGTAAATGACTTCTAGAAAGGAGGGGTAGCAAAACCCCTGAATTTGTATTTTTATATGAACATGTTTTTAATTTTGTTAAGGTTTGCAGTTTTAAATTAGAGTTTGAGAGATGTAGTAACTGTCTGATTTCTGTAGATGATGCTGTGTTTAAGCAAAGCAGTTTGGAAAAATGAAAGTCTTGCTGAATGTTTGCTGAACCTGAACTTCATGGCCACCTCAACTCCCAGTGATGGGAACTGATCTGTTTGCCCCCCTCATTTTTTCCCAGTGTATCATATCGCCAGGCAGAAAAACCTTAGCTGGATGTTCTTTTTTATCTGGGCTCTTCTGTGAAGTAAAGAACCTGGCTTCTGAAAGATGTAATCAGAGGTCAGGAGGCAGATCTGGGGGTCATCACCAGCAATCCCATTCCACGTTGAGGCTTGGATTCTGGGGGTCTGTCCCCTGGCTCTCCTCAGTGGAACACTTCTGCTGTTGTGTAAGCTGCAGGTGTAGCTGCTAAACCTGACTTGTTGCAGTACACCTGAGACCCACTAGAACTGAGCAATGTTTTACATTTTAAATATTTACCCTGTTTTGTTTTGTTTCTCTAAGGGTTTAAAAGCTTGATAGTGAATTGGTGGGGTTTTCCCTGGTCTTTTCCCTTGAAGGAATGCAGTATCTCTTGTTGGTCAAACCTTGTTAAATGGACTTGATATTTCCTCAGTTACCAATTAATTTCTAAGGCACAGGAAGGCAAGTGAGAGGAGGGGAAGGTTTTTAAAGGTTCTCTATTGAAACTTTGGGTTTTGTTTATTTTTTAAATTTTCCTGAATACTCAAACTGGGAAGTGACATAATTGCATAGACGTTTAATTTCCTCAAGGCTCTGTGTGGTCCTCATCCACCTTCTCAGATGTTGGCTACAGATGTTTAAAATCACTTCCTCCCAATTAAACATCTGCTCCAAAGTGACAAGGTGTAAGACCACTTATGTCTGAAAGGCCAATGTACACACCCACAGTTTTTGTTAGTAGATATGATGGAAACATTTTACCTTGCCTCAGCTTTTAATGCACAGACAGTGAGAAGTTGCTCTGCTTGTTGAACTCCTTGGGGGAGACTGGGTGCTGCTTTTAAGTACACGTTGAAAAATGCCCTGCACCTTCTGTGCAAGTATTTTGGATGTGTCTTGTTCAAGGCTGTCACTTGCTCTACCATCTAAGGGTTATTTGCTGTCCACTTAGAGTCTTTTTAGATCAAAAGTAGTGATGTGAGCTGATACAGTGACTTTACTATTATTAAATAGAGGGAGTATTTAAAAAACCTCTCTATTTTTGTATTATAAAAACTTTATTTGATTTTATTTTTACACCTTGGTGCAGTATGGCTGTTGTACCAAATGAGGATTAATGTGGCCAGCCTCATTCTTTGATCAATGCCTAGTAGTTTTTTCCTGGACTGGCCACAGGGTAGATGTATGTAAGAGAAAAAGTGACTGTGAATAAACGGTAATAACAGTGCTGTAACTGGGAGGGGAATGAAGAAAATGGATTTTTTTAAAAATTGGTTTCCAGAGGTAGAATATTGAATATTGATGACGTTAGGTAAAGGTAACAAAAGATTAAAAGAAATTCATTTCTGAAGATGTCAGAGAAAAATAATGGTTTTGTGCCAGGGGAGAAACCAATGAAAAGAATTATAGAAATTAATCAATTTACAACTAAATTAAAACTTACATGGGAAATGAACTTAAACCACCTGCAAGAGTTTGTGTGTGCACGTTTTTGAGGTACTGTGCTGTTAGATAGTATCATTCTACAGGTTGTTACTCCTTTTGTTACACCTTACGCTGCAGACCTGCCAGCAAGTGGTGAAAGAATGATACACTTACACTTTGCTGTGTCAGTGCTGTGGAGTAGGTGTTTTTAAGGATTTTTTTTTTTTTTTTTTCTTTGGAGGGGGAGCAGAGGGGGAAAGCAGTAAATGAGAACCCAAATTTTACCTATGGGATAATGTTTGAGGAATGCAGCCTACTGACTAGGCATTGAATGACAAATGTAAACGTTTTCAAAAAAAAAAATGTAACATTTGTCAGAGCAGAATCCCTAAGCATGAAATTCTCTGAGTTCAAATGCTGGATTTGGCCATGTAGGCGTGAGAGCTGAGCTGTGACTGCTGTGCTCAATCGTGTAGGTGCTGCTGATGGTAACGAGATAAGCCAGACCTTATCACAACCCAAACCATAGCAAAAGGCCATTTAGCCAAGTGAACAGAGTTTGAAGCTCAGTTGTTGTAGTCACATCCTTGATTGTAATGATATGTCTTTTTGAAAGAAAGAAGTAAGTCAGTCAAAGCCGCCTTAAATGTATAATGTTACCTTCCTAAACAACTTACTGAAAAACTTAGTTCTTGCCTTGATCTGTTTATTAGTGAGCTAAACATTTGTTACACTGACTACCAGCTGTAGTCAGTGTACTCTCTGTCCCAAGGAGGTGACATCATCTGCTGCAGTCACCAGAGAAGAAAGTGCAGAATGTTCAGAGGATGTAATCTGTGGTTTTTCTGGTGCCCTGATGCAGCACTGGTTGGTTGGAGTGGTGATGTTACTCACTGGTGCTCTCATAGGAGATCAGTGCCATTTGTGCTAGGAAACTCCACACACATTTTGAAGGTCCTTCCTGTGAATAACTTTTACTGAGATAGACAGGGAAAGGAAGGCAAGGTTGGAAAAGAAGAGGTGGGAACTGAGTTAACCCTGTCAAGGAACTGGAAACTGCTGTCTTGAGTCTCCCCACTGCTTTGGTCACACTATTGTTTTTGTGCTGCTGTCTTTTTTGAGAAAAGATAAAGAATTTACAGAGTTTATGGTCGTGAAGGTTCCTCCTGGATTTGAGATTGTGTTCTTGAAAGTGAGGAATCTCTTGTGGAAATGGACAGTGTTAACTCAGTTACAAACGCTTTTAGACTAATTATGATTTGCCACCATGAGGTCTTGTCTGAGAGCAGTCAGAAACCCAATTTAACCAAGCACCTCTGTTTAGGGATCCTGTTTTTGTGAGGCTGTTCAGGGCTATGCAGCCCATGACAGAAGGGATCCACTCTTGCCACAGGGGACTGAATGCTCTGTCTCAGTACCTGACTCAGTGCCCCCAGAGCACAGTGACCTCCCCACCTCTGCCTGTGGAATTCACCAACAGTGCTCATCACTGTCTACTCCCTGAAGTGAGGACAGCAGCAAGCAGTGGATTTGCTGTTAAGCACTGGGGTAATCGATTACATTAATGTGTTGAATTCCTCCCAAGCAAGGCTCAAGTGGAGACACAGTGACTTCTTTCCTTTTTCATCTCTCTGTTTACTGTCTCTGTAAATAAAAGCAATTGTATTCGGGGTTGGGTACTGCTTTTATTTCATAAGATGCTGGGCAAAAATGCCTTCTTTTCTACATCTCTGTCTTTTTTTTTTTTCATTTATAAACGCAGAAAGGAAAACGTGCTTGGGAGAATTTGGTCTAATTTGGAGGAATCCCCAATGTGACCGGCTCCCCAAAGCTGTTCCTTCTCCTTGCTGCTGCCTCCCAGAAGGCAATAACAGGGGTGGCTATTCCCCATGTCATGGTTGCTCCTCCCAAGGGCACCACTTGCTGCTCTGGTAGTTAAAAGGATATATGGATTTTCCTTCAGATTTACACTCTGTGTTGGAGCTTCTTGCTAGCTTGCATTGCAGCTGATTGACAGAGTCATCTTCAGTAATGTTATGCACACTACAGAAGTGTTGTTTTCCCACTGAATTTTTTTTTCTTACCTTTGCATTCCCCTGTCTGCAGGATGAGTACCGTGAAAGAGCATAGTTGCTTAAATATCAGCTCTTTAATCTGATGTAATTATTTAGAGAATGTTTTCATGTTTTTGATGTAATAAGATATCTCAGTCAATACTTTGTCTGAAAGCAATACATATTTTTATATCAGAATCATGTAAATGGTGTTAACCATTTTAGTAGGTTTAAAATTCTGTAGGGATTCAGGCCCTTTTTTTAATGTCCATGACTTATTCTTGCTGTTGTATAAGGCAGTGTCAAAGTCTCAAGAATTTAGTTGTATTTCTAAAGCTAAAAGTTAACAAATAGTACTGATCATTTCTGTTATGATGATATTCTGATCCTCCTTGTGTCTCTGGGCAGTAGTATAACTCCAGTGATTAGTCATAAGAAAATTCCTTACATTGGACCCATACATCTTCCGTTTAGTTCATCTCTCCCTGTAGCACTGGTGATACTTAAAACAAAATGTTGATTTGATCCATGGTTTGGTTTTCTTTATTTCTCATAATAAATTGACAGAATTTGCATGGGTTTTTTTTTCCCAGGCTATAGAAACTACTTGCATGGGTCTGCTGCTTTTGCTTTTAAATAACTCCAAATTTAAAGATATATAGGGTTTTTTTCCTGATTGCTCTGTTACTTTATTTTGGAAAAAAAAAGTATTCAGTAACGTGAATGAAGCTGCAACAGAGAAAACCAAAGCAAGAATGTGTGTGTATGTGGATATATCCTTCATCCAGAGGCCATCAGGGAGAGCACAGGTGAATAGACATGCAGTGGGTGAGAAGTGTTACCACACATGACATTGCCTGGAAGCCAGTTCAAAAAACTGAAGCAAGAGTAACCACCTTCACCCGTGTACACTGCTTCCTAAAGTCTTTTCTACAGAGGAAGTGCTAACAAAAATGAAGTGAATCCTTGTTGTTTTCATAGAGAACCCAAGAAAAAGTCTGTTTTCCTCACGTGGAAGAATAAAATTGTGCTGTAGGCTTGAAATAGTTTGCTTATGCTGTTCCAGGAGATGGTTGGCAATCAGTGGCGTGTATCTGAAACGGGAGTAGGAGCACAGAAGTGACATATTGAGGGTTATCTCTCTCCCATCTGCCCCTCTGCACCAGTGTAAAAAAAATGACAAACTGATTTTATCTTTGCCTGTTTTTCTCCCTTAGTCCCAGGAGCATGATAAGATTTCCAAGAGGGTTAGAAGGTGTATAAGTCTCCTCAGCTTGCTGCAATAGTCATTTCTCTCTACCTGATGAGGAAGCTGTTGAGGAGTGGTATTGAAAGTTACTCATTAACTTCCTTGCTCTGGCTTTGTAAAACTGACTTCCCCCTCTGTGGCTTTGATACAGGAGTTTATGGCAGACCCCCATGATTCTGATCTGATGGAAGTGAGGAGACTCAGGTCACTAAATTTGGGTCCTTCCGTAGAGATAAGAGCTGCCATTAAATCCCAGAAAGACACAGAAAGAAAGAGATGAGAGTGCAGATAGTACTAGGATATAAACCCTAATTTTGTCAGGGCTATAAATATTAAAATCATAGGCCTTCACCCAGAAGAATGTCTTCATAGAGGTGAAGGTGATTCAAAGCAAGAGAAAAGCAATTTGGAGAGGACATCCTATACAGGAGAAAATAGAAATGTTTTGATGAGATCTGAGGCACTGTAGAAGTTTCATCTTTCCTTCTGGAAAGTCCCTGCCTCATGAAGGTTTGTCATTTCTAATACCTCATCACAGAAATCATCTTTAAGCAAAAGCAGATTTTTTTTTCCTATTAATATTGATTTCTGTAAATATGTCTAATATTGCCTTGCCTAAAGTAAAAAGAAATGTAACTTTCATAACTTTATTTCTCTTAACTTTGATAAAAACAATTTTCTTTCACTCTACTAGCTTTTCTTTGTAGGTATGAAAGTATATTACATCTCCTTTAAGAAAAAAATTTAATATAAGTTTAAATTTTAAAGCCCACACAGCATTTTTCCAACAGCAGGTCCTCCAGGCCCAGATAAGTAGCCTGCAGAAAGACACTTAAGTGTGTTAAACCTCACTTAAATAACCTGCCAGCACTTTTTAATTCAAAATGTTGATTATAAAGGTGCAGTAGTTTGGAGAGCTGACATTGACTGTTTGGCCAAAAGTTAAAAGCTGTGGTAATGACCTGTGGTTTCTCAGTTCTTGGATGTGCTGAACTGAAAAATCTGTTAAAGATACTTAACTTATAGAAGCAGGAGATTTAGCACTTTTAGAAAATCAGAACAAATTATGCTTTCTGAAGTTGAAGTACCCGAAATTTCATTTTCTCATCTTCTCCGGGTTGTGCTCTCTCATTTAAGCTGGTCTCACTGCACCTGAACTTTCACTTCAATTTTTGTAGTTAAAGGAGATACTTGAGTGTGTGTTCTTGAAGTACTTTAAGTAATTAAAAGAAATTAAGTGATTAAAATACAGTTGTCTGGTTAAGCTTCCAAAGAATGTGTTCAACTGCAGTGTTTATTTAACAGTGGATTTAAATACGAAACAAAAAGTAAAACCCCATTTATGGCCTAAGGAAACATGCAAAATTTTCCTGATTTTATTTTGAAAATAAAAATTATTTTATTTTATTATTTTAAAAATAGCTCACCATCAAGCTTTCCATTTTCAAGCTTCTGCTGTGAAATATTTAATCCTTAACACTCAGTCCTTTGACTGTGGACAGTCAGCCCACCAAGGTAACAGTGGACAGAGAGACTCAACTGCTGCATATTGATAAAAAGAGGATAGTTCCTGTCATGCACAGGGGAAGGATTCTAGACTTGATCAGGCTGTTTCAGGGTGTCTTTTGGGATAAGATTCTGTTCTGGTGCCTGTACATCGTAAAAGCACAACTTTTGTGAAAGTCTCCATGTGATGTTGCAAATGAGAAGTCAGAAACAGTGTTAAATACTGTTGGATAGATTTCCAGATTATGGAAATGTATATTTTTGTTGCTATACTATTGCCTCATATTCTATCAGAATGGAAATCATTTAACAGATGGATGCAGTTATTAGAAAACCTTGAAGTGTGAAAATTCCAAGGTGTAGACTTGTTCTTAGACTCAAAGTAGGCTGGATCTATGCTAGAAATCCTCTAGTAAAATAGGATATGTTTATGTGCATGCCAGAAGCCTTCTTTTAGTGGTGTCACAGAAACCCTCAATTGTAAATTTAATTTCAGTGAGAGCCCAAAAAGGGCAATATAAGGCATAACCTCTTGCCAGTATGAGCTGTGCTCTGTGCTTGGTAGAAGCTGGCAGCAGGGCTTTCTTCTGTGGTTGTGCTGCTAAATATTTCTCAGGCCTAGAAGACTTTACACCTCCTTTAAAGAAATACATAAACTGCTTTAAAGAGAAATACACAAAAGATGGTGAAAAGAAAAATAAAAAACGTGAGTGTAGCAGTTTGGTGGGAATGTGCCAGGTATGCATTGGTGATCTGAAAGTGAGTGATACTTTTGTGTGTTAATAATATGTTTTGGTAACTTCATGTTCTACTGTACTCAGCTTATTTAACCCACAAGCTGTGATGCTTTAAACTGAATCACAGTTTAAGAAGGATTGAATGCTCTTAATGGAATCCCTCTATATCTACATGTAGATATATGGTTATTTATCTTGCATGCCCTTGTATTTTGTTCTTAACTATTGTATTTTCATTATTTTATTTGAGAAGATGCAATTATGCTATCTATATAATAAGGAAAGTTCTCCTTAAATCTATGTAATTAGACATAGTAGTGAAGGGTTAAACATCTAAGGTAGTGAAGGGTTAAACATCTAAGGTCCTATTAATGTAGAGAAGTGCTGACACAAGTTCTTCAGTTCTTTTCCTGACAGAATACCCATCTTTAATTTGCTCCTCTCTTTACTCATATAACATTGTACATCTGTCCTTGAAAACAGCTCCTGCAGCACGAGCGTAGCCAGTGGAGCCAATTTAGCAGAGGTTGCTGTCTGTGTCCTAGCAGTGCAGGCAGACAGCCTGGAGCTATGACTTATAATCAGCTGAACAGGTATATGAATAATTACTAAAGATAGAAACCTCTGTTAATTGCTGGGTTTAATCCTGGTCTCATAAATTGTTACAGAATCACCCCCCTCTAGCATTAACCATCACCCTCCTCTTAGCATTACCATGTCAAAATGAGTATTTTTCTCAGATTGTAAGTAATCTAGTGGATTTGGGAACTTCTTTAGTTTTAAGATTCTTGCTAGTATTTAATCCTACCAATACTCTCTGAGAGTCTTTTATATCCACTTTGAAGCTTTGAGGCCTTGAAGTATTCGGAGTTGACTGAGAGCTGAGTTTGCCAGTTTCTGAATGCAAAAACTGATGTTAAGCTGTTGTTTCTCTTAAAATGATTGTCTACTAAGAGGTTTCTTTAACTCTGAGCAAAGACACTTTCTTTTTGGACCATTCCATTTTTTTCTTCAATCACTCTGGGTTTGATTATCAAAACCTAGGAAACAATAAAGAATACCCCTCTCCCTCTCGTTCTATCCTCTTGCTAATACTCAGTAAGTGGGAAAAATTAAGGGGTGCTCTTAGAATTTGATTAGAGCATGAGGGAAAGAGCAACAGTGACTGCATTTGGTCTTCACCAAGAGCATTTTGCCTTATTAGGCTACTTAGCAAGCTAAACTGTACTTTATCTCACAGTCCTCTAAAAATAACTCTGTATGGCTTTCTGGCAGATTGATATAAAAAGTGTATGATGATGGTACATGGGGTTGTTTAAATACAAAGCTAGAAGCATGAGCTAGCCTCCAAATGATGAATGTCTTTGTATTCCAGAATGGAAGCTTTCCAAGACAGTGATGCATAGCCACCAATTTGTAACTTTTCTTCTAATTTGTAGCTTTGGACTTTTATCTATTTGATTATTATATAACCCCTCATATGCTTGATGTGGCATCATGAAACATCTGAATACACTTTTGATGGTTTTCTACTCTTTACAATTGATTTGAAGAAAGTGACAGTGTTGTTTTCATAGAGTTTTTTAAATTAAAAAAAACCAAACAACACAAAAAACAACAAGAACAAAAACCCCCACTGCATATCAATTTTTTTTTTATTTTAATGCTCTCACAGTTCACTCATACCACAGAGAAAAAGTTCTGTCATGAACTTTGCTGTGTATAGAACGTAAATAGTGAGGGTAGTGAAGGACATATCTTCTCTTTATGTCTTTTCTTACTGCATTTATATCCCACTCAGGATGTTTGTATCACATATTCCTTGTCACAGCTAATACCTTCCATATATTAGTGGATTGGTTTTTAAAAGTAGTAATAAAAAGGATATAAGCAAATAGCCTAGGTTTCCTCTCAAACCTATTTGAGGAAATGGGACCAAGAGGAGTCTCCTTGCAGAGGGGAAGACGACTCCAACTGAGCCAGAAAACCAGAGCAGCAGCTCCTCACACTGCTGGGATATGGAGTGTTAACTGGATATGAAGGCTTAGAAGGAAAAGATAAAAGAAAATAGTCGCTGGGACTGACTATTCATGGAGGGCTTATTCTTTTGAGATCTTAACAAGGAATATTCATACAATTTATATTTCTGGAAAATAATTGTGAGGAGTCAAAGCAGTTCAGACTGGATTTACAATATCAAGAAGTGTTCAGGAGCCCTAGCAGGGCTTCTACTTTCCAAGCTTCAGTTTCATTTACTCTTTTGCATGCCATTAGTTCTACATTGCCTCACAAGCTGCTGTTCTAATAGTTTTCTATCTTCTTTCAGTGAGACCTGATTAAGTTGCTGTCTTCAGAGCTGCCTCCTTATCCCCTTGAACAATTAATCAGGGAGAGAGAAAGCTTAGCTCTAATTAACCCACAGCTTGCCAGAGGTGGGGCTTCTGCTATATGCTCAGTAAAACCAAATATTTTTAAGGAGAATATATTCTTGACCATCTTGAAAAGCAGCAGAAAAGATGTTTTATTGAAGTGCGTACTAAAACTTTCTTGGAGAGGTAGTAGTCCTCATTGGATTTGAAAGTCTTGCTTTGTTATAACAAAGTTTTTAGTATTCTGCAGAACAAATGCAAAGGAATGGAAAGGTCTTCAGTTAATTTTGATTTCTTTCTGATTTTCTAGAGATGTCATGAGCTCTAGCCCAGGTATCAAAAGAGGCACTGAAAGCCATTTGTGCCATGCTCCAGTTTACCAAGGAATTCCACTAGAAGCATCCAAAAGTTAAAAAAACCAATGAAGCTCCCATGAACAGCAGATTTTAAAACATACATTAGCATTTGTAGCAAAATAGATCCATTAAAATCAGGGCAGAGCGTCACAGGTGGGGTATTTAAAAATACCCTGATGAACAAGTCAGGTTGTGAGGGGGCAGCTGCAGTGGGTGAAATAGTGCTGGGGACAGCTCTGAGCTGCTGCCATCAGAACAGTGATCCCTTAGGTCTGCAAAGCCTCTCTTCTGACTGCCACACTTCATTACAGATGTGATTGTTCCTTAGTGTACTTTTTCCTTTATTTCTGCTTGCTTTGGTTACTTTTGCTTCGCAGTTTTCCGTAAATGTGTAGCTGTGAAGAGAACCAAAGCTACAAACATCATCACTGTGTATTTGTGAGTGGTTTTTTGCATGGTAACTTTATAGATCATCTTGGTTTTCTGCACGTGGTAAAAGACATTAAGTCAAAAGAAAGAATTAAGGAAATAGAGATTAGGAAATTGCAACATTATTAGATGGACTGAAGGTAGATTTCCTTTTCCAAATATTTTGGCAATTGACAGAGGTGTTCATCAGAGTGCAAAAAGGTCTATCCTGAGTCTTTGCAGAGGCTTGAAGGAGTATTGTTTTGTAATGGAGTAACAAGAACATGAGCATTTCCATGGTCTTGAAAGTTAAATAGGGCAGAAGTGTCTTCCAGAAGATTTTGAGTGTTTTGGTCCAAATGCTGTGTGCATCCAAAACAGCATTTGGTGTTTCCAGGTTCAGATCAGAGGGTTCATCAAAACATTTAGTTACCAAGGGCTGCAAGCAAACAATGGTCATGGGCAGCAAGAAGAAAAAGCAGATGCTATGTTACTCCATTTTATAAATTCCCTACCTTTGTTTTATAAAGCCTAATGCAGAAGGGGACCACAGGGTATGTACCTTAGTCACAGAATTCTTTGCAATGTAGTAATCTCTTACTTAAACAGGATAGGACTAAACCATGTGAAAGGGTCTTCCTTTACTTTGCTTTTAAATACTGGATTTTCTTTTCCTGCCTCTTTTTAGAGGGAGTCTATTTGATTATGTAAAAATGGTTTATGCATGAAAGACACTTGATGCAGAGTAAAAGGATTTTAATTTTTGTTTTTTCAAGTACATGGTTGGTTTTTTACTGGGATGCACCCCTTAGATTTATGACAACTTCAACCGATTCAACCTACTGTGAAACATTAGGAAAAATCGACAAGGCCACTGATCCATGCATTCTGTGTATTTCAACTATGTAATTGTAAGCCTTCTGAAGAGAATTTTGAATCCTTTGAATCAATAGTAAAATATATACATATCCAGGGAACTAATTCTTGGGCAAATAACCTGCTCTAGACAAATATTGTAAGGAACTACCCTGCTGTGTGCAGCAGTGCAGCGAAACTCGGATGAATAAAGATTGGTCCCCGAGATAAACCTTTAAATCTTTGGTCATAGAAAATTTGCATTGCTAAAGGATTATATGATGACTCAGTGGGCAATAACTGCTATTACAGCTACTCGAAGAGATTTTCCTTACCCATTTATGCTTTCTTTCTCTGCTCTTTTCTCAGCATACCTCTCACAATATTACAGTAGAACATGATGCTGTCCCTTCCCATAGAGTCCACTTGATACTGAAGTATCCACATGGGTCATTTGTTCTCCACCCCTCTGCAGCCTCTCCTTCTTCTGTTGTTGGTGGGCTGGATCTTTATTACAGCTGTTGATCTATTTAATTTCTTGCAATATCACCAAAGAGGGGCAAGGCAGGGGAGAAGTCAGAATTACACCCAAAGGCTACCTCACTTGAAGTAGCTGAAGATAAGCATCATGCTGTTTATGTTGAGCAGTCAAAGGCACCTGAACATATTCATGTGTTCACATCATTATCTTGTTCACCATAAAAAATTGGTGTTCCAGAGGCGTGTCTGCTGCATCATCTCAAATTGGGGACAGGCTTCTGACTTCTTAAAAATACACTCCTTCAGAGAGGTGTCTTGGCATGGAGAGCAATGAGCAGTACCATAAGAATGTGGTTTGCTTCTGTGCCAAGCAGTGACTGAGGGGATTGAGATTTAGAAAGTTTATTGGTAATACTGTTTCGCATTGACAGCATATGCTAAACAGACAAACCGTTGCCTCCTGCTCTGAGATAAATAGGACTTCTCTGAAAATCTTCCAACTCTTCTTAATCAGCTAGAGGTGGTCCAAGTAAGTGTCTCTTCTTTCTCCCTCTGTAGAACTCAAAGATGTCCTGGCCCCTGTCTGCCCTCCCCTGTGAGGCTGAGCTGGGACAACAGCCAGCAGCAGGCACACCCCCAGACACTGGGATCCCTGAGCCCCACAAAGCACAGACAAAGAGCTGCTCTCCCACCCCTGCATAAAAAAGGTGCTTCCCAGTACAGACCTGCTTCTCCCAGTAGTATGTGTCTTCAGGGAGTTGTGTTAATAGTTATCATTGCCTGAGATAACCTTCCTTGTGATGTAATTTGACATACTGCTGTCAGAGGGGCTTAAACATAGTAATCTTTAAAAATGATTGGGAATTTGCCCTAGAGAAAAAACTGTTATGATTAATTTCTACAAATGATAAACCACTCCTTCTTCAAAATACTGCATGCTATGAAGTGTGATTTAATCCATTTGACTACAGAGCCTGATGCTTCTGACAACTGTGACTCAAATGTCATCACAGAAAGTGATATTTCAAGTGGCAGGGTGGGATTAGAAACCTGCTGAAGATTTGTCAAAGGAGAAGTAAGTACATAATTTTTAGATAAGTGATTTGTCTACACTAAACCACTTCCTCTGAAAAGACAGGCAGCTTTAAAAGAGAAACTTACACTGTTACACTAGAAGGAGCAATTTAATTGCAGAGAAATACTACTTATGATGGTAGGTAGGAAAAAAAAATAGGATACTGGGCAATGTGTTTTCTATACAGAAAAAAAAATTAAAATTACTTTTCACCCTCAGAAAATAACTTAATCGAGGCTTTTATGAGGAAGGAGCCAGTCTCAGTATCTGGGACCTCTCAACCACCTGATACATTCTTATTGCTGCTTTGTGTGTTTTTTCAAAATAGGAAAAAAACCCCATGATAGCTTACGAATTGTGTGAAAACTCTGTAAATGCAGTAAAACCTGAAACAAGCAGAGAGATGTTCATGCTCTCAAGAATTCATGTAGCATTAGAGCAATTACCAATTTCATTCACATTCGCCAAGTCTGAACTCAGTGCACTTACATTAGCAAGGCAATTTGGTCCTGGGTTTGGATTATTGACATACTTATCATTGCTTTGACAGTCCCCTAAAACTTGTGCTTCCTATAGCTCTCCTGCCAGTCTAGCTGTATAATTTACACCTCCTTAAAGCATCTGTCCACTCTGAAAGGCAGTCAAAAAAATGTGTAAGGTTCTCTCCTTTTCTTCCGTGTGACTGAATCTGAAGTTTGACCAACTGCAATGGAAACTTCATTTTGTGTAAGAGTTTGTTCCAGCAGCCCCGTGGGTCCACCTGCATCTCTCGGGACCTAGCTGGAGGCTTGCCCAGCCTCTACAGACTGTGTGCCATGGATGCTGGAGTCCTGGAGCACCTGGAGCAGCCGTGGTGTTCTGAAGTGTTCCTTCAGCCACGCTTGTGCATCTCTGAGGTTGCACAAAGTGTGGAGGGTTTGGTTTGCAGTTCTGCTTGGTCTGATGGCTGTGGAGAGAAAGCAATAACCCTGTCTGACAGGCTGACCTTGAGATCCTACACCAGGAGTGGAAGTTAGTGAGAGCACACATAATTCTTACCTGTTTGTAGTGGATTCTCTAAGCGGAAAAAAAACCCCGAACATGAAATCTGACAATGCTTTTTTGTGGAATCATTTTTCAGAGAAGAGCTGCTCTTTGATATCTGTGATAGTTTGCTGCTCCAATCTGTCATGTTGCCGACTCTCTGCTAAGGTGTTTGGGAAGCACAGTTAAGTGACTCTAAGCAGGGCGAGTGAAGCTGGGGCCATTTTTTCACTGAAAGGTATTTTGCTGGAGAGACAGTATTTTTTTTCAAGTCCTACTTTTTATTGTTTGTGTTTTGTTTGTTTTTCGCTGGCACCTGCCGGCTGCTTGGCTGCGAGAGGGCCGGGTGCGCCTTTAAGAGGTGGAGGTGCCTTTGTGCAGGTTGTACGGGGAAGGAAGTGGCTCTGCACCGAGGAGGGTGGCAGGAAAAGGCTGGTGCTCGGCTGGCCACAACTTAAACTGCCAGTTTTCCCTTTGAGAGGCAGCAAAGAATTGTCACATTAGCTTCCTGGGGGTTGACTGTTGCTTGCTTTTTTTTCCCTTCGGCACTGTTGGAACTCTGACCACGCAGGGCACAGCTGGACATGTTTAAAACTCTTTCGTGGGCAGCCTGAACTGGCAGTGGCGTGGGAACGGGTGATGATGTCTTGGGAGCGGTGTGCGGCCGGCAGAGGTGAAGACCTGAACTGGCAAACACAGCCCAAGGCACCTGCCCGGGCCAGGCTGTCCCGCAGGTGACAGCGGTTCCGGTGGCAGCCGACAGCCCCCGCCTGCCTCAGTTTCCCCTGGCGGCGGAGGGACGGCGCCTGTCGCTCCGCCGAGCGGGAGCGCTGGGGCACCCTGGGGCCCGCAGTCGGCGCCGCCGCTCCTGCGACCTCCCCCGCCGGCCCTGCCGGGTCCTGCCTGGCCCTGCCGATACCTCCGGCCCGGCCCTGCCGGTACCTTCTGCCCGGTACCTTCTGCCCGGTACCTCCTGCCCGGCGCGGGGCGGCGGCCGGTCCGGAAGGAAACTCCCGGTCGCGGGGACCGCCCGCCCCGAGCGCTGCTCCGCCGCCGAGGCTGCCCTGGACGCTAATTAGCATGACTAGTTTGATGGATTTCGTCAAAAGCATTCAGCAAACAGGGTAGGGGGGAAGCAAGGGTGTAAGATTTCCCAAATCTCAAGACTTTCCAGCCCCGGTGCCGTTAATGGTTTGTTACGCGGGCTCGAACAAGTGTTGCTTCCAATTAATTGATCGAGGGGATTTATTTTAGTATTTTGGCTGGGTGCCAGAGACAGAGGCTTTGTCCTAGCGTTTTAAGCACCACCCCTCCTTGCAAGTTTGAAATGTGAGCTGCCTGGGTGGTTTTTTTTTTCCTCCTCTCTTTCTCTCTCTTCCTTCTGGCAAAGTGGCTGTGGCTGCGTGTGTGTGTGTGTGTGTGTGTGTGTGTGTGCGTGCGTGCACGAGAATGAGAGAAGGACATACCTCTCTGTGTAATGGGAAAGCAAGACATGGATCACTAGAGACAGAAAAGAGAACCATCAATATCAGTAACATGCAGCTGAGGTGAGATTTTTCTGAGCGTTTGATTTTCTCGAAACCCTTTCGGAAGATTTACAGCAGCCTTCTGCCATGCTGTATGCCGAAGACGTACTCCTAAGCAATGTCATAGGGATGCTTACATGTCTATCGCCGTTTTAGGTCTGTTCGCGTACGTGTGAAGTTTTAAAGCTTAACCTGATTCTCTTTATTGTCTCTAGAGGGTTGTAGCTTGAGCACAAATAGCCTGTTGGCAAGTACGGCATGAGCCCATTAGCAAGACTCCATCTGTGATTGGTTTTGCCTGGAAACCGGGAGACAAGCAATGAATAATTGATGTGTGTTGTGCAGTAGCTGGACAGGCAAAGAGGAGAGAGAGAGGGAGAAACAGAGCAGGGTGCCCTCAGAGGGGGAGAGCGAACAAGCTTGAAAATAGCTACTGGCTGCCTTGTGCTGAGATGAAGGCAACCCCGGCTGTCTTTGTTCTGCACTGGCTGGTTTCTGCCTAGAAGTGTTTGCAGACATATGTGGCCTCTCCGCAGCAGCAGAGGCGGGCGCGCAGAGGAGGGGCGGCAGAGGAAGCCCGTGCTGGTGGCTGGGATGTAACTCGGGGGTGAGTTGGTTCCGGGGGGGCGGGGGCCGTGCGTGCGGGAGCGGGGCCGTGTGCCGGAGCGTGCTGGCCGCGGGCAGAGGGTGTTGAGTGTGTTTTGCGTGGCCGTGTGAGGGTGTCTCGGTGCGTGTGTGTGTCGGTGTGTGTGCGGGAGCGGGTGCATTGTGGGAGCGGCCGCGGGGCTGGCAGCGATGGCAGCGGGCTGTGCCCGGCCCGGAGCGCCGCTGCTGCCGGGGCTCACTCCGCCCCTCCCGCGGCTCGGCCCGCCGCACTCTGCTGACCGCATCTACAGGCACTAAACCCAAAGGCAACGCCGATTATCGGTGGCCTTGCCTGCAACTTTAGCCTGTCTGGCACTGTCAGAACGTGACAAGCTGTTCTGCAAACAGCAGTGACAATACTGCTGCCACCATTTCATTTTTGCTGTCTTTATAAAGACCTTGCCGTGCAGAACTCACATCTGTGGCAAGTGGTTTCATAGAAGATCTCAAAGTGGTATTAGTATCATTGGCGGTCTAGGGTAATCCAGTTGACAAGTTTTTTTCCCGGTATGTTTAGTAGTAACAAGTGTCTTGTTTATTCTTTTCCTGTGTGAAAACTAAAAATGTTATTTAATTCGCATATGATTTAAGGAGTTTTGAGAAAGTTTCAAACTAATGATACCAGACTGGAATTCGGGAAGTTGGTTTTATTATTCAGTTTACTTTGTTGGCTTACTGCCAAAAAAAAAAAAAAAATCTAAAAACGGAATAAAATAGCATATATCAATGTACACCAAAAACAAAATGCAGAGGATCTATACAGCTTCAGTGTTAGCAATTCAGATGTTGACAGCACGGTCTATTGGGGAAAGAGAGGTTACTATTGTAGATAACAGCTCTTTGAATAGGAAAAATTGCTGTGTAAGGTAAAATAGACTTTGCATAAAGTAGCGTCAGTGATTCTGGGTCCACTAAAGCCACTGTCAAAACAAGCTGTGACTTCAGTCATACAAACTGCTTGTCCTGAGTTCAGGTGAGTCCATTATAAGATCTGGTTGAAAATCCCTTACTGTCTATTATCTTTTGATGAAATAAATGCTTTCTGTAGACATCTCATGGGGTGAACTTAAATTGAACCCACATTTTTGACAACTTACCTTGGCTCATAGTACTATAGAAGATAACGTTCGTTCTTCAGATGTGTAGATTTTGGAATGAAAAGTTATTGTGGAGGCAGTTTCTCTGAAGAAGTAATGTCTCAGGTTAAGCTAACCAGGTCATTAGGCTGGGGTGACCTAAGAAAAGCAATTAGCGTGACTGAAATGCTACTTGGAAATGGAAGTACATAAAACTAAGATCCAGCTAAAATTGCTCTGTGTTGCCTAATGTTGCCTCTAGTTTTTGCTCAAGTTAGAAGTTTATTACAGTTATATTGGTAATAAAGTAATTATCAGCGTCTAACCATGCATAAAAGTGGAAGCTCCTCTGAGTTGAGCAGAAGCATGTCTTTCCATGCTGTCACCAATCTGCTTAGTAGAGTTTTGTTCCTCTTTTTGCTTAGCATTTAAATTGGGATGGCAGCTAAAGTGCAATACAACATGTGAACAAAAGTTTGGGTTCATGTAAATTTATTTCAGAAGAACTCAGTCAGTAGTGCTGCAGTTTAAATGAACAGAAGGGTGTTACTAAAGGCTTGGTATCAAATTTATGGTCAAAGTTTGGTTTAAAACACTGCTTAACATTGGCTTGATTCCCACCCACCCCACTTTTACCCCTTCCTGAAGGAGCCATCAGAAAATCCATGGGGAAATACGTCTGCAAATGCAGTGAAATTTCACTAGTAGAGAAGGCATCTGAATGAGCAAGGTACAACCTCATCTTAGCAGTTGAAAATACTGATCATAAGAGAGGTTTGAAACGTAGTCATAAGCCTTTAATCTTGTGTAGGTCATAGTAGAATGGGTACAGATGTCAAAGCTGTGCGTGCCAATGTCTCTGTGATCCTGGATGAAGTGTTGCTGTGTTTGTATTTCAGTGAAACACATGGACTCTCCTGGTATTACTTGTGCTGAAAGTAGCATTTGGTCCTGGGACCCTTACGTGGGATGAATGCTCCAGGAAGGTCCGAGAAAGCTTGTCCACATGTGGTGGACAGGGGACAGCTATTGGTTACAAAGCAAAGAAGCAGAGCATGCAAACCAACAATGAGAGAAAAATAGAGGATACTTAGGCTCAATGAATAAACAATTTGTTGTTGTAGTAACAGGTGCTGTATTAATTACAGTGAGATAGTTTAGAGAGAATAGTCTGGCAGAACAGGCTTGCTGTTGCCATAAGAGTTAGTACAGCAATTAGTTCAAGAGAGTCTCTGAATCCAATGCCCCAAGCCCCTGCAATTACAAGATGTGTAACTAAGACAAGAGAATGGTGTTTTTCTATGTCACGAGGTAAGCTGAGGACACAGAAGTTCCCACGTTATCCTCAGCTGTCGCCGGGACTGTGACAATGCAAGACTGCTTTCTCATGACCATTACACCAACAAAAGGGATATTGCTGCTAAACAGTGAGCAGAAATCATTAGAGTGAAGCCATCAGGAAGCTGTCACTCTATGGAATGACACAGTTGTAACTTTTTTTTTTTTCTCATAACGAAAGAATAGACTGTAGATTTTATTAAAGAGTATCAAAAGAGCTAATCAGGGAAGGAGCTAACCAGCAGAAAACAAATAACCCCAAAACCTTATCATGTGAAACATTGTTAAAATGATGTTCCAGAGATCTCAGTGAAGATGCTCTTTGGTTTGCTTCCTCTGAGTGGGAGAACAGAGAGTGCCCCAGGAAATACCTTCCTCTGAGGCTGCTCGGGTAAGGGGAACTTCTGTTTTCTCTTGGGTGGAACAAATAGAAGTTGCTCCTAACAGACTGCCATGGAACTGCTTGTAAGCAGCTGGACAGCAAGGTTTTTGCTCAAGAAAAAAAAAAATTAAAAAAGGGTGGGGAAAAGTGGCTTCCTCCCAGCGCTGCTCAGCTATTGCTCATTGTAGTTCAGAGCTCTGCAGGCTAAAGCTGGGTGATCTAACAAGTCTCAGAAGCCTTGCTGGGCTTCTGGAGAGCTGTGCAGGCTGAGTGGATGGTTCACTGCTCCTGGTACCTTGCGGGATACAGCAGAGACATACCCAGAGGGCTTAAAAAAAATCATGTAACAAATGACCACACAGTGTGTCCGCTGAATTTCCTCGAGTTTGTTTTCCTTGTACTGCCTTTCCAGAAGAAACGAGAAAGTTCTGTGAAAAAAAAACCCCAGTAGATATGACATCTGTAGTGTGATGTTACTGGCTGTTTCTTTGAAGTAACCAAAACAAAGAAAAAAGAAAACTAATTAAAAATAACTAAAAGTTAACACACTTGAAGGAATATTTTAAGTTAATATAATTTGGCTCTTCTACCAGCAGGATAGCAATCAAAATTCCACAGGGTATACCTTCTCCTAAAATGCTGAAAGAAAACAAAGTTTTGGTGTATAAAACAGCTGTTTTAAAAGTAACTAAAACCAATTTGAAGTTACTGAACAAAGCCTTTTAAGCCATCATGTAAAATGATGAGCTAGCCTTCGAATGAAATTGCTTTTTTCACTAATTTGAGAGGTGCACCAATGCACGGTAAAGCAAAGCAGTAATAGCTTCCAAGGCATGGGGAAGAGTGTGTATCCATTCATCATCAGGGAGAAAGCAGCCAGCCAGTCTGGCTTTCGCTGACAATTCAGTAAGGAAACAAGAGAAACCCAGAAAGAACACAGACAGGTTTTTTGTTTCTATTTTTAATTGGAAGTTGCTTGAAGAATTTTCTCCTTAAAACCAAGACAATATATAGTTATAAAGAAAAATGAGTGACATTGGGATAGTAATTACTTTAGTGATGTGGAAGGCTGCCACTCAGCCCACCTTTAATAAATACTTCAGTTCTTGACCTGGATCATTCTTAAATATTCTCTGGAGTGTGTTACTAATCCTGAGTCTTAGCTTATTTGGGATCATTCTATTGACAGTAATCCAGTGCAACCAATGACAGTTTTACCTATTTCATAGAAAAAAAAAAAGTTAATTTTCTTCTCAGTTGTCTTGTTAGTACCAATAAAATGTTCTGACAGCCAGCTAAGCTCCTAATTCTTGTTGTTTATTGTAACTGAAGTACAGCTCTCAACATTTTGATGAACAACCCTTAATGTTTGTTTATAAACTTCTAATCCTCAAACTGAATTTTGTTATTAGTAATTTGTGGGTTTTATACCTCCTCAGTGCCCCTTGCATCTATTAAATTAAGTTTCAGGAGGTAGACAAGCTGGACTCTGTCTTTGTTGACATCCTGGAAGCAGACAGAATCCCATAACTGCTGCTTAATACAAGCTTGTTAAAATGATATTTGGATGTAGTGTTAAAGTACCTGGAGAGGTTCATTCTTATCATTAAAACTATCTGTACTGGATTTTCAAAATCATTCTGACCTAACTTAGTTACAAATAAAGTGAGTAGAGCTTCAGTAGAAGCAGAACTAGGGCAGATGGGAAGAACTGGAATTCCCATAAAAAGCACTCCTTTACTTATTCTTGACTACCTTTTCATGGTCAACCTAGTAAGGTAACAGGGAGAACTAATGGGAGTTTGTCACAGGGATCCCTTCAGTTCTCAGTTAGCTATGCTAACCAGTTTTACTGACCTGATGTTTGCTTTTGTGGTTTAATATATTTATTAACAACCTTATTTCTGCATTAGTGTGGGGAGGGGATGTTGTGCCACTTAGTGCCACTTACTTATCCACATACCAGGCCAGACTTGAAAGAAGGCTGTTAACAGTACTTTTACTGTCTTATCTACTGACACTATCCAACTGTTTTAGAAAGTTAAGGTTTTCAAGCATCAGCCTAACAGCATGGCTTTCAGAGGAGCCTGTCATGATTTACTTATTCATAGAGATTGCAGTGGCTCATGTAGTCTTGATCCTGCCTGATCTGCCAGCAGTGTTTGCTTCTATTGATCACAGGCTGTTATTTGAGTGCCTTGAGCAGCTTGTAGGTCTCCCTGGTTTTGTTAACGGGGTCTGCCACGGATGCTTCTCAGCCTTCTCATTTTGCTGCTGTCAGTAGTTTTAACTCCAGATTTCCTGCTCAGACAGATACTCTGCATGATTGTGTCATGCTGGTTGTGTTTTTCAGTAAGTGACATAGTTCACCTTAGTGAACTGTGGTGCTGAACTGGGGTTCTGTCCTGGTTTGGCTGTTAGCTCTGGTTTAAGATGGGTGTTTGGCAGTGTGCCTGGCTGACATGTGAACTTGTAGGTGTGTAAAAACTCCTCCTATGCCAGATGTAATAAAATACCGTATTTTTTGAAATAGCCAGCAGTTCTTCATGTTCCTATACACCTTTGCATTCCTACTGTTTTTCTGGAAACAGGGCAATTGAGAAGTTAGTCTGGAAGAAATTTAGAAACCAGTTGTCTTGCACGTAGACAAGTCCTTTTTCAGTCCACTTTCCAAATGGTTATATATGTTTTCTAGCTATTTCTTGGGATGGAAATCCTGTAATTCCTTAATTGCCTGATTTACCTGGAAGGTCCTTGAAGTAATTTGTGTCTGTCAAGTATGCTTCATCAGACCAAAGTTGCAGTAGAATCAGGTTAGAAACAAATGTTCATCTAAGTTTATATATGGTATTAGTCCATTAGTAATGGAAGATTTTAATTTTTTTACTTAATGACTTCACAACTTGTAAATATACTTTTAAGATCTTTGCAAAATGGAAGCATAGATGGTCCTTGTGTATTTTGTGTTTCTGGTTTTAGTACAAGACTGACCTTCTTTAGAACATGCAGTTAAGCTTCTGTCTGGTACTGTTTGTGACACCTTGTATTATTTTGATAGAAACACAGCACCACAGATGGTCTTTGAGCAGACAGAAAAGTTATTTGCAGGCTGGCTTTTTGAAGAACTACTTGAGCTGGAAATTTATGAGGACCAAGTGATTTTTACTTGTAAGGAACACATTTAATATGTGATGACCCACTCTTTCCATCCTACTAGACACATTCAGCAAACTTCCTCTTCGTCTCCATATCTACAAAAAATATCAGGCAGATTAATTCTCTCACAGAGAGAGTTTGGGACTTTGGAGAGTTGATCATTAGTGTGCAATACCTCATAATCTTGTATTTTGTGATAAGCAGAAGATACAGTTTATAATATTTGCTAAGTTAAGAGTAGGTTATAGGAGATCAAAAAATGGAAGTTTGAAAGTCCCATCTTAAGTGCTGACTTTAAATGACTCACTTGAAGCACTCATGAATCATGTTGCAAAGGCAAAAATGTCCTTGTTAAATGGCTATAATCTAAAATGTTACAGAGAGCTAAATGATTTATTGATGTCTATTTCTGAGGCGTTTACCTGCACCTGTAGCCAGCCCATTCCATTTATTTTGGCTTGCTGACAAATTAGCAGGCTATTTGTGTGTCAGATTTGGTCAGTAGTCAGCTCCCACCCCCTTACATATTGAACTGCTGCTAATTTAATTGTTTGTGATATTGGCAATTTACTCTCCAGATAGATGTCATTCGGGGGAGCTCTTTTGCATAGTGAGGAGAAAAAGCAGAAGATCTATTTGTGTGCATTCTCACAGTGCCTTGTAGAAAGACAGTGTGCAGAGGAGAGCAGCTTTCAAGCCTTTCCACGCACACAGGCAGTGATCTATGCATTCATTACCTTCTTTTCCACCACTTTGGAATGTCAAATATTAGGTTTCATATTTAGTGGCTGAAATAAGATTAACTCTGTGATTATGGCCATTGTTGCTGTATCTAGGCACCCCTCAACAGTGAGCAATCCAAATTACATATTGGAGTTTTAACTGCTTGTATAAGTTGCATAAATGCTCTCAAGGGGAGCTGAAGGGAGCGTTGCCACCTGCAGTGGTTACATTGCAGTGCTTGAGTAAGTTTTGTGGGGTATTAAAGGCAAAATTACTGTTTCTTGCTAGATTGTTTTAACTGCTGGCTTGGATCTTCATCAGGGTAAGAATCTGATGCTATTTGTCCAAGTCAGAGTGCTCCACTGTTGCACAGAGGCAGTTGCAGGTTGCCTGACCTGGGCTGCCAGGATGCTTCCAGCCCTGCTGCTGCCAGCTGCAGCTGCTCACTGTGTGTGCCAGATGAAGAGGACTAGTGAAATCTACTGTGTGGCTATGTTTTCTTCAGCCCTATTCATCTGATGTTGCTCTCTGAGTTTTAAGTAAGACAGGAAATTTGGGCTTTGACACAGCCAAAAAGATTTTCTTGATGTGGGAGCATCTGCTTCTGCTAGGGTTCCCTGGGACTGCAGGTGGGGACAAGACTCAACCACTGTTTTCTCCTCTCTAACAGCTCCATGGCTGCTGCTAAACATTGCTGGCACTGTGCAGCTTGAAATGTTTTATGATCTTACATCTACTTAACCTTTAATGTTTTCTGTCAACATCTATTATGACCTGGTGGCCTATGGTTAGTAAAATGTGCCCTTGCAGGCTGCCAGATGCTGTAATGGAATTAAGCCTTTAAAATTATCAGACCTGTCAAAGGGGCTTATAATCCTGTGAGAGCTCTAAGTGGTTTCTTACCTTTGCTTCAACACACATTTGACCTGGTTGAAATGGTATTACTTGATTGTTTTGTTTTTACTTCCTATTAATACTTCTAAAACTGGGAAAGGGCAAAAAGCATTTCCTTGGCATCTTTATGAGGAGTCTCTTCAGTTCTGTCCCAGATACCTTTTTTATTTTCACTTGTAGGTTAAGGTCTGCAGATATTTCTGTGGAACTTGTTTTTTAAGTAAGGGCATAAGATGCTTTGTTATGTGCCTTGGTCAGTCAGTGTGCACTGAGGGCTGGCACAAGTCAGGAGGGAATGTCAGCCTTGCTTTGAGGGAGGCTGGACTCAACCAAGTGCTCACAGAAGGTGCTGAACCGACACCTCTGCAAATGAATGTCCTCTGCAGAGTGAGTGTGGGAAGGACAGGAACACTGCAGTTACTCATTTTACCACCTTTGTGCTTTAGTCTGAGCAGAGGATAGTGCGAGATTTTGAGAAGGTTTATCTTTTGCTAGTTAGTTTTCAGTTACCTGTGGAAACGCTGGAAGTCATTTTCTAGCATTTTAGTGGTGTCACTGTGATTATAACACAGTGTCTGGTGGTCGTTAACACCACAAGTTAATTAGCAGAGAGATACATGTATCATATCCAGCAGAAGTTGGATTATGCTGTAGAGGAGGCAGTTTGACCGTGTCACATTCAGCCTGTAGCCAAGTTTGGCAGGTCACCTTATCTCAGCCTGATTCCTGAGCCTCACTTCATAGCAGTTTCCTGTCTTTGTGAAGTGGTTGTATGTGAGCCATTTCTTTAAATTACTGCACATTTTTAACACTGTTTTGTTTTTGAGGAGTGATGCAGCTTTGGCTTCTGAAGTAGTGCCATGCTGACTCAGATTCTTACCACCAGCAGGGTGATGCAAGGTGAGGAAAGAGAATAAAGCTAATAAAATGCTATTCCAAAATAAAGCAATTAAAATGCTGTCTTGTTTGAGTCTTACCATATAAGTGATAGAGGAAAACACACAACAGCCATTTCTTTTGCAAGGAAAAGCCCTTTTCTTACACAACTTTTTGGAGGGTTTTTTACATTTTCACCCTTCTCATATAGCATAGTGAAGCAAGATTTAAAAAAATGTGGTTCCTGCTGCTCAACTGCATTCAGGCATTAGCCCCATAAATAAAATAAATTCTAAAAAATAGTTAAGGTTTTCTGAGGTGACTTTAATTGGGATAGATGGTGGAATAAATTGGCCTCTTGGGTAAGGAGGACAAATAGACAAATACCCATCCCCCAAAAAAGAATTGCTGTTACAGTTTTTAGAGCAATTACACTCAGTACTAATCCTGAGTTGGAATGCTCTGAAATCCTGACCTTCCTGCAGGTGTATTTCTCTTTTTTCTTTGTTTTTTGGTACACAAATCTCAAGAACCTCCCAGGACAGCCACTACTAAGCAGAAGAAATGGAGATGTAGGAATGAAACCTGCCATCAGGCAGCCCTGGTGAGTGTCATGAGATGGGCTGTCTCTTCTGATCCGAGAGCTTGAGTATATTGATGGTTAATATTTTTACTTTGTAACAGTCCATTGAATGATCTCATCAGTTGTTGCTAGCAGATGCAAAAACAATGCCCTTGTGGTAGCAAGGCAGGTATTTTTTCTGTGCTTGTCGTGGGATATGAGTGTTAGGCGTGAATGACTTTCCTTTCTGAATTTTCCACAGCATTTTGGAAAGGTGCAAAGTAGATTTCAATTGTTTCTTAGTGGAGGAAGGGGAGACGGACCCGTCTGAGACATCAGATGCCCGTTCATGAAAATTTGGGATTCTTTCTGCCTCCTGGGAGATTAATGTTTTAAGGGTTGTCTAGCTGTTCTAAGAGGAAATACCTAAACTGTTGCTGTTTCTACTGTCATGGCAAAGATGTGATAATGGTGTGAAAAAATGAGGAGCAATGAATGTCTTCTTTCAATACTTACTGTGGTTTATTTAGCTGTGTTGCAAAGACATCAGATGCCTTTCTTCAAATAAATTTTTAGTAAAAAACAAGGAAAACAGTTTGTGCAGTCAGACAAGCAGCTTTCCAAAGTGTCCAGATTGACCAGTCCTGATTCTCTGCTGTGTTCTTCTTAGTGACAAGTGAAGCAAAGCTGATGCACTGATAAAGGGGAGTTCTGTCAGTGTTTAGGTTATTTAATCCTCAGTGTTGATTCCCAGTTGCAATGGTTTCTGTTACCGGGTTGTTTACTTTGAGCATCCTACTTCTCAATTGTGTGTTTCCTGTAGCCAGAGCACATGAGCCTGTGAACACTCAGACTTTGGCCAAGTCACCCAAAATAATGGGTGACAGACACTTCCCTTGGAATGGGCATTTGGTCTTCCAGCCATCTCATCAGTTTCAAGGATGTACAAATAGCATAAGGCATCAGGGTGAGCCAAGGCAGATAGAAATGAGGACATTTATTTGAATGAAGCAGAGGCTGATCATAAAACATTAGTATATGAGAGTTCAACATTTCTTGTTTCAGTGGAGTCCTCAGTAGTAGCCTGAGTATTCCCTCTGCAGCTCAGTTCTGCCTTCTTTCTGCTCTGTGTTTATATAATGGGACTTTCCCCTAACATTTTGCCTCTGTGCCTGTGTTTGTGCAGTACTTTGACTGGCAAAATGTCTGACTGCAATATGGAAGTTAATGTCTTAGTGTGAAAGTAGTATTTATTATTCATTGTCTTTGCACTGGAATGTCTCTGTGTTTGTTGATCTTCACAAAGCATGTCAAACAGCTGATAATTCTTCAAAAATCTCACTCTAAATAGTGCTTGTTACCTTTAAACTGAAGGGTGATTGTGACTCTCAATTTTCTATCAATGGAACCACCATGAACCACCCTTCTAATTAATGCCATTTCAAGCTGTTGCACAGTTTCACTCATAGTATTTGGCAAATTTTTCAAAGTCTTCTTCAGAGGGCTTTAGATTGTTAGCAGACTGAGGCATTTTAAAGAAATGTTACCAGTTGTCACCATCTAAAACTGGAATTTACAGCTGAGTTTTCCCATATGTATTTTCATTGGTTTTGTAATCTGTTTTGAGATCAGTTTTGCATGAATCAAAGGATCCAAGAGGGGAAAAAATATCTGAAGTGGCTCTCTCCAGAAGCTTCTCTTGCAGATTTCATTGATGATCAAGATATTTGTGGTCTGTCCTTAACTCTCCTTTTTCTTCATAATTACAGTGGAGATTGAAGATTGTGTTTCATACTGCATGAGTAGTAACATCTACATAAAAGTAGTGACTCAAGCAGTGAAATAATCCATAATCAGATTTCCTCCAGTAATGGTAATTTCTCTCTTAAAAGCAGGAAGATAGCTCCATCTGTGTAGGAGACAGAATAGACCCGTGTTCTGATTTAACACACCTGTAAACAAGCAGGGAAAAGAGAAAAAATGCAGGGGAAGAAAAGGTTTCCACATCAACAATTCTCTGATAGTTATGGAATTACTAACATCATAAATTCAAGTTAAAATTTGCAAGAAATCAGCCATCAGACTGGTAACTTCTGCCTACCTTACACTATTCCTTCACATTTTTCCACAGAACTGCATATGCTTCCCTTTTTATAGACTGAACTCTGAAAATTTATCTGCTCTCCACTGGATTTCCATTTTACATGATGTGAAAGGCATGTACCTTTTGGGAGATAGTTTATTACTGGATTTCAGTGATTTCTCTGAAACCTGGAAGAAAGACATTAAGGTATAAATGACAAGGAGTTTTGTGGAGTGAGGATGAAATCACCTGGAGCGAGATCTGCACATAAAACTTGTGTGTGCATGGAAATGCCATTAAGGACTGTGCTTATTTACAACACTCAATAGAGGTAAAAATGCTAGAATAGGGATGGTTCTACAATAAAAATGGTGTTTTGCTGATGCTGCTTGTTTCGCTCAAGGAATCAGTATAAGCTACAAACTAGCAAGATCACTTTTCTTTGCTGATACAAACCATATTTACAATAGGCACACATTTCAAACTTTTTGACGGGTGTTGTGCTGGGGAGAATTGAAATGGTCCCAAGGAATGGAAGAGGCAAGAACCATGCTCCTGGAAGTAACTATCTCTTGATGCTTATTGGAACTTTCCAAAATTTTCACTAGGTGCTGTTTCCTGGACAGTGCTCTGTTGCTATCTGATACTGTGCATACAGACTGGCATTGTGTGTTTTGTTAGTCAGTGCAGTAACCATGAAAATGGTGACTTAGAAGGTTTCTAAGGTGTATTCTAACAAATTTATTTCCAAAGAGTCTCTCCTGGATGTACTTCAGTGTTTGTTTCTGGAACAATCCCCTTACTCATAGCATCATTTTTCTTTATTATGGACCATCCATGATGAATAATGGTAAACCTGCCTAATCTACAAATTCTATAGGGAGAAAGAAAGGCTGGCTGGTAAAAAAACTGATAATCATTTGAACTACCCCAAAATATTACTTACTCACTCAGGAAAGTCTTCTCAGCATTACAGAAATACACCAATACAGCTTTACTCCTTGAGAGGGGTTTTTAGGATCAGTCTGATGCAGACTTGTATGTAATTCATAGGTTTCAGTGCAGGAGGACTTGATCTCAACCTAAGTTTCATCCTGAGTTTGAGATTCCAAGGACTACCAAGGAACTAATGAACTCAGTTTAAGTGGATTTGACTTCATTGATAGCAACATCTTCCATATTCCCTGAATTTGCAGTTGCCCAAAACTGTTGACCAAAATGCATCCCAACCTCTCTTGTTCCTTCAGCAACCTCAGCTGTGTTGCCTGTGATAATTTCCTGAAGAAGCAGTTTAGCCTGGTTTCAGTATAAAAACATTCAATTTTAGCTCTGAGTGAAGTGTTTTTCATGTATTCCCAAGGCTGCTTGGTTGGGAGGTTTTTTTGTCCTTCTGTGCAGTGACCTACCCTTTGGAAAAAAATTGAGACTTGCCAGAGCAAGGCATATTTGCAACTTGAGCAACTCCTGTCTAAACCACATCTGTAAGCCTTTTGTAAATGAATTAAAATGCAGTTACGCCTTTCACACCAAATTTGATGTGGTCCAGTTTTTTCCAGCCAAATGGTCTTTAACTGTGTTTGAAGGATCTGTTCAAAGATAGTCTTACTGCTGGTCTTCTTTTTCCATGTTGATTTGCTTCTGTAGAAATGTGTTTGGTTTTATGGGGTTTTTTTCTCTTACCTTTTGGGTTTTGACAAATAGACTAGTATTTGAATCAAATGACAATAACATGAGACATCTCTCCATATTCTAGCACTTTAGGTGTGGTAATTATGTCTTTCTAGCATTTGATAATCACTTGTGTGGAATTTCACGTTTAAAATCCACTCTAAAAGTCTTGTTAATCCAGCAGGAATTAACTGTTGATGTTACAGTTCAGTGCAACCAAGGTGTTACCTGAGCTGGGTCTAAAATTGGTTTCTGTTTGGAGTCTGTTTGCAGAGCAGTGTCCTTTCCCTACCTGAGCAAGGCTGTGCTGAACTCAGCAGTGTAACATGTGCCAGAACTCACCTGTTCCTGTGCACTGTGTGCGTGCAGGCTGGAGGCCACAGCGCAGATTAGTTTGATTACGTTGCTGTAGGTAGTTTTTCCATTTGAAAATGAATCATTTTTTCATCTGCATGCTGGTTTATTGAAATAAAAATTTAGAGTAATAACAATTCAGTAATTCAATTTGGTTTCCATAATTGTAGAATTCAGCTGTTAATCACAAACTGAACCCTTTAATTTCTACTAATGACTATTAAAAGTTTCTATTTTCATTGAAACAGAGAAAGTGGGAGAAATTAAATTCAGGCAAAACTTTTAACAGCTGCAATCCTCCAAACAGTTCAGCTTGGGTGAAATGTGGCAGGACCGGTCACAGCTGGTTACTGCTGGTGCAAGTAAGCAGCACAGTGATCCTGATCCCTGCACACTGCTTTCCTGACATGTCTCTCCCTGTTCTCCTTCCCCCAGAGATTGTGTCTTTTCTCTGCAGAAAGCTTGTGTCTGTCAGCAAGAAAGATGATGTGTGCTCCTTTAGGGCTGCATAACCAAAGCTGCTGCTAATAATCTAATTTCAGAGTAAAGGCAGCTGAATAAAGAATCAAACATCCAAAACATAAGCAGGATAGCTGAAGTCCATCAGCATAGGAATAACATAACATTATACCAACAGTGGCAGGCAACACACCTGAATCTGATGTTAGGCTGAGGAAAAGGTCCTTAAGTTAAGGAAGATATGCAGTACGAGTGAAGGGAAAATAAAGTGTCTAGTAGCAATAGTGAAGTTCAAGTGTGCTTTTTGCTTTACAAGCTTATACGTGCCAAGAGTGTTTATGACTTACTTTGAGAACTTCAGCTAAAAAAACCTATGAAGAATTGATGTACAAAGAGATACCAGCATTTTGTCTCAATTTCGAGAGCAGGTTTTCAGGCTTTCTGTCCTGCTCAGGGAAGGGGCTGGGCAATGTTCTGGTGGCTGTGTGTGCAAAGGCAGATGGGTGAATGTACCTGCCTGACTTTGCTGTGTGACAGCTGTACCCATTAGTCTGCATTTGCTATCTCAGTGTCTCTAGTGCCATATGTTCTTTCTCTTTAAATAAACAGGTATATAATAGTTAGGACAGATGTGAGTAGCAAAAGGGCGTAAGCAGAAGAATGATGTGAAACAAGACTCAAATGATTGATCTTGACACCGGTGGTGTTAACCAGTTTATGGTAGAACTTGGGTTAGTACGTGCCTTACAGTCACTTTCACCGTTCCTGTCAGTGGAAGGGTATCTTTAATCAACTTACAATTTTAGAATCTATCTGTCTTCTTATGACTCATTAGTGCTTGTAATTACATCCTTTTTGAGCTTAGCAACTTGCCTGTTGCTTACTAATATGCTTGAGGAATGTTGCAGATTAGTTTTGGAGACAGCCTAGTCAGTGTCGACAGCAGAGAGGCTCATCCAACTGTTTTTGTTTTGTTTAATTTAATCTCATCAGTACAGACTCATTGAGGTAAATACTTTCTTGAAACGCCTTAGAAAACAATAGTATTAAAAACATCAAATATAAACACGAAGGAATTAGCATTAAATTACCGAGAAATGGCAGCTGGAAATGTAATCATGTAGACAGATAGTTTATAGTAAGATATATTGTTGAGTTGCACATACTTCATTCAAAAAGATACTAGGAAGGTGTCAGTGTATGCAGTGGAGAGATGTAGGTTCCCCTGTCAGGGAGGAGTTCTTTGTTTTCAATTTTATCCGGAATTGTGAAGTCTAGGGGGTTATTGTTTT
Organism: Brachypodius melanocephalos; assembly: GCA_013398615.1. Lineage (NCBI taxonomy): Eukaryota > Metazoa > Chordata > Aves > Passeriformes > Pycnonotidae > Brachypodius > Brachypodius melanocephalos. Next base: position 5,992,008 of record VZSR01003794.1, on the reverse strand, counting down.
CTTACAGAAGAGCATCTTTGAAAACAATGCCTGCTATTATGTCTGATCATCTTCTTCCTTTCCCTTGTTAACAATCTACCACATCTAGTTATGAACAAACACAGCTCTTAAACATGAATGGGATTCTCATTATTTGCTACCTGCATCTGATTTCTTTCTTCCCCAGCCTCTGGTGTTAATGAACATTAGTTCACAATAGTTTCCTATTCTCATAATGTGTTTTAGAACAGGCAATCTTGAGATTAAAGAGGATAAATGAGGAACCTTTAAAAAGCCTTTTTAGATTTGCTTATCTGAGTTTGATTCCCATATTGATAGCATAAGCTAAGGATTTATGAATCAAACACAGTTCTGAACTGCATTCTACAATACTCTTTTTAATCTGATTTGTTGCTGCTGCTCGTGTATTTACACTTCTTCTTAGGGTATCAGGAGAAAATAGTGTATTATAAATAAGACATCAGAATGCTATTTACCTAAGCAAACTTTAGCAATCTTAGCCTTTGTTGCTTGGAAGACAGAAAATAGTTTTACTGGCCCAATTCAATGTGATTTAGAAGGAGCAACCCTATGTAAGTGTGCTGGGACAATACCGAGAAATCCCAGGTGAGAGAAGGCTCTGCAGCAAATTTACTGCAGGATTCTCTCCTTTATAACCCACTTGGTTTTCCAGGGTAAAGCTCTGGAATAAGCTCTACACTGGTATATCCGCCTTGATGAGCTGCAGGGGTTAAAGACCCCCTCAAGTTCTAATGCCCCCCATGGGAAGCGTTTGCATGTGGGACTGGGCTGTGGAGTGGGGCTGAAAACCTGACCAAGGTCTGTAACTTCCACTCTCCCCAGGACCCAAAGGATTGTTGTCTTGTGATGGAGAGGGCAAGGTCAACATCCACAGCCCTAGAAAAGTAAACAGAATTTTTAACAGATAAAATCCTATCCTTGCAGCAATTGATGTCAGTTTTGCCACTCTTCTGAGCACACTCAAAATTTCACCAGGGGAGTTAATTTTCTTGTACTTGTATCTCCCATTCCCTAGAATACAGAAACTTGAATGCATTCTCTACAATTCATGTGCATTTTAGACATGATAGCTAACAACTCCTGATATGCATTCTATAATCCAGCCTTCAGGTTTCAAATGCTACATTAGATACAAACATAAGATAAGCATATTACCAATGTGACCTGCACATACTTCTTGTCTTTTGGCCATATGATCTCTGTGCATCATCATGTTTCCCTCTTCACATTCTATTAATTTTTTATGAGCTTCATTGGAACTGTGAAGCACAAGCTGTTTTCATGTAGAGGGTTTTTACAGTGACTAAACATTGGAGAAAAGAAAACAAATAATTGTCCAGCTATACATATTGCCTGGAATGAACAGATTGATTTAAAATGCACTGCTCCAGTGCTTTGTATAGGTTTGTATGATTCAGTTCTTATTTTCTGGCCTTCAGTTTGCTAATCCTGGTTTTCCAGTTTGTCACTTTTTTTTTAGCTAGATCTGTTTCCTTTTTAATTAATACATGACGTTTAGGTATGTTGCTTTCATTGGAGAGGTAAGCATTGAATAGAATCATTAGATAAGAATAATTTCTAGGTCTTTTTTGAAGTTAGTAACCTACATTCAAAAAATTACCTTTTTTTTCTTGCACTTTTGATCTTAGGTGTCACATGTGACAAATGTATGAAACTTTCTATGCTTCTAAGAAGAAGAGCTAATATTTAATGTCCATTTGTGTCATTTATATTTTCCAGTGTCAGTGAGCATGTGTACATATAAATGCTTAATTTTACTTTAAGTTTCACTCTGTTCTTGGCTCCATAAATACTTTGTAATAGGGATTTCAATGCACTTGACTGTGTGAAGGAAAAAAAACTATCAGTAGTAAAAAACCATGTATTCTTTTCTGAATACCAGTAACATAATTTTGGAACTTTTCTGTCAAGTGTAACTTTTCCATGACACTTGGTGTTTATCAATAATGCGGTTTTTTACCGTTTACTCAATCAGGTAGCTGTGTTTCTTCAGTTGTGTTTGCTGATCTCTGAATCTTTTAATTGTTTGCTTAGCTTTTTAAGACAGAGAAACCCAAACCTGTATTTCATTGAACAACGAGCCTCTGACCTCAGTAGCAGTAATTAAAGTACTGTTAGTGTTTCCTTCTTGTGTCCCATGTTTCTATCATTATCAAAAATTGATGATTTTGTGTAATTTCTACAGTGATGTGCCCTTATCCTGAAAGGCTGTACAGATTTAAAACCCACTCATATTTTAACCTTGTACAAATGGTCATTTTTATCAAAACAAAATGTAGTGTGGCATCCACTTGTCCATACCCCCTTTTTTTTTTTTTTTTTGTTCCCCATATTGTCTTTTTTTAACCCAGAAGTGTACCAAACTCTGCACTCTGAAAAAAAGGACAGTACTTTGCCAGTGCAGAGTGCAATTAAGTTACATCCTCTTAGATTGTAAGGCACATGGTAAATAAAACTCACAGAGCTCTGGTCTGGTGCTGTAACTACCAAAATTACAGATATTAATTGGTCCAGCTCTCCTTGAACAAGCTTTTCAAATATCTTGTTCGTAAGACTCAAATTTCATGTCAGCAATAAAAGCCTTGCAGGCAGAATAAAAGCAGGGCTTTAGCTGACATTCTAGTGCAAGTCAGCTGTGTGCCCCTGAGCTGTGTTTTTATAAATGTGGTACCAGGGCTTCACAGTCAAGAAGGTCAGTTTGAGAAAGCAGCTACAGGAGACAGGATTGTCTGCACTGGGCTGGAAGATGGACTCTGGTCGTGTTCCCTGTGTGGAATTTATTCTTTCTTTTTTCTTTCTTTTTTTTTCTTTTTTTATTTTTGATTCATCATGCTCTACTGTACTGATTTGCACAAAGGATGCTTTTGAAGGAGTAATGAGTGCTTTCCTGTTTGGCAGTGGGTTGAACTGAACTTTGTGTCACAGTTCTTTACGATTCACTCACACAAGACCTAAAATATTCAGGACTGCTAGTGGGGCAAAAAGCTCTGTCTGGCTCATGCTGTTTTGAGGAAAAGGGAGTCTTGGGGTGGAGAGGGAGGAACCCAAGACCTACAAATTATTCAGTGTTCTTCCTGACATGAATAGTTAGTCTCGTGAGTGAGTGAAGCTGTATTTTTGGATTCACAGACAAAACAACTTTTGCAACAACTGGCTTTTCTCCAAAGCACACTTTCAGTGCTTTATCTATTTATTTTTTGTTATTTTAAAAATATAATGATAGATTGTTTGAAAGTAATCTGGGGGTTTGAGTGAAACATCCAGTGTCCAATTAGCCTTGTCTGTGATAGATCATCTTCCTAGGCAGCATTGAGCCTCTCTAGCAGGGTGTCTCTATTTTAGGAGAAATTTTCTTCTCTGGCATCTCATCTTTCTACTGAGAACTGCCTCATGCTTGCAGAGGAAGTCAGAAGCTGAATAAAATTCACATTTCTGACTCTTATTATTTACTTTTTTCTGCACCTTGTAAAGGGCCTCTGTGACCTCAGCACCTATCTTTCAATTTGAAATATGGTAACTTCACCTTCTGAAGCCAGTGGAAATCTAGTTTAGGATACTACCTTGATTGTCTTCTGTGTTTCATCTTACAATTTATTCCAGGTATGAGTTGGTACCTTTGTGGTTTTGCCTACCTGGCTTTCATGTGAGAATGATCCAATTTTATTGCAGGTTTTGAGAGAATTCTTCATTTTTTTTTACTTTAAAAACATATGTGCGGTAAAATCTAATGAGATGACAAAATTTACTGACAAAAATTATTATAAAAAACTTCTGATGTATTCTATTTTTAACTACAGGGTGTTCCAATGGCTAATAAAACAAGTGCTTGTTACAAACTTTCCTAACCATTTCTCAACACATCTGCATAAAAAACCCCCCATAGTATCTTGTTAAAAGTGAAAATTACAGTTCAATAAGTTGAGGTAACTTTAAAAAAATTATTAAAATGAACAGATCCCTCTTGCACTTGGTTTAAGGATTATCTCTTTGGTTTAAGAAGCGTCTCTTTGATGGTATCACCAGCAAAAGTAAAAAAGAAAATCTTCTTTATGTCATACGCTCTAACCAGTATTGTAGCACCAAACTTATTTCAGCAGTTACAAAGATAATTTTACCACTCAGTCTTTGTGGAATTGAAGTGCTTGTCAGAGCGTTTTTTAATTAGTCCTACATGGATAGGTACATTGGAGCTGAATTTTAGGTGTATTTCTAATAAAGGCAGGCTTATCATACTCATCATGAGACCAGTTTTGGGACTAATCATCCTTTTGTTGGGTTTTAACAATTCAGGCTGAAATTTAACAAAGGAGGCATCGAAAACTGAAGGGGGAAAAAAGAGGGAAAAGAAAAAAAGGAGGAAGGAAGGAGGAGTATGTGTGTGTGTGTTTGAAACTATAGATGTACTTCAGAGAGCAGGCTAGGACATCATTTATGAAGAAGAAAAATTATTGATCTTTTCCTTCTAGAGTAAAGTGTTTCCCAGTTGGCAAGAGGGTGGCCTTTGAGTAGCAAAATCATCAAGATTCTTTTGTCATTTAAAAAAAAATATTAAAAAAAAATCTACCCAGTGTTGGCTAAGCTGATAGGCAGCTGAATAACTGTGGTTTGTAAGTACTCACAAGGGACCTCCTTGGCTTTAGAAGAGAAAATCTCAGCAGATCTCCTCGTGTCTGCCCATGTTTGAACTGCTCCCAGCTCTGAGTGCTAACCAGCGTGTTCAGGCGCCGGCTTGCCTTAGCAGCTGAGCAGCAGAGCCCATCCAGACCTCTCTGGCAGCTGCTGCGAGTCACAGGGAGCACAGAAATCTGTCACATCACCAATGTCTGCTCACAGAGCTGGAGATTTCAGCTCAGACTGGATCTATCAGAAAAATCACAGCGTTTGCTCTTGTATGTCCCATGTCCTGTGCATGACGTTGGCATGTTCTGCTGTCAAAAGCCTGTGATGTTTCCCACCTGAAAAAATATGGAAGCTGAGAGATTGCTGAAGTGGATCATTTTGAATATGTTACTGTTGAACTGATCTAATTTAAGTTTACTGCAACTTATTTTACTGCGTCTGTTCAAAATGGAATACTAATTTACAAATAGTGGAGTAATACACAGCTTAAAGGTTCAGTAACGTGGGGTTTTTTTTAATTATACTTCATAGTTGATTTTCCTAGTATAGGAGCAAGCTGTAAAACCTGAAATCATATTGCAGGCAATAGAGATATTGGAATTCACTTCAATAACATGAAACATCATCTCAATTGTTTCTCTAAAGATTAAATATTTGCGGTGCCATTTATTCCATCACCTCCCTGTCTGCTCCTGGAGCTACCTGGTTAGGGGTGTGCACACAGAGGGATGTACCCCCTCCCATCCCTGCCTGAGGCTCTGTGGCTCCTGTGGTTACACAGGCAGTCAGGGTTAGCTCAGGTACACCTGTGTTCTGGCTCGGTTTGCAATTCCTGAAGTGTCAATTAAATCCAAACAGGGTCCATCTGCTTTCTGAACTACAGTGACTGCTCAGAGTAAAGGGGAGCAAGGCTCGTATCATCACTTTTGGTCAGATACCCAAAGTGTCTGAGCATTTTTATTCATAAATTTTCTCAAGTTCAGTAATCACGTGTTAGACTTGAATTTGTTTGGAACTGAAAATGTGGGTAATTATAAATCATCAAAAAACCCCAGCGTGATCACTCTTTGTACGAAGAAATCATAGATAACTTCTGTGCATGTAAAAATACCGTGGGCTAATTAAAATCTTAGGGGTTGGGCAGTTAGTGTTCTGAATTGTTGCTTTCACTCCTGAATTGACCTACAGCTTTTTTCAGCAGGCTGCAGGGGTTGGCAGGTCTGGGAATTGAGCATCCTCCAGTGCCTGTTTGGTTTGTTGGAAGCTCATTTTTTTCCAGCCCTTGGTAGACAAGTTGTTCTTAAACTGGGACAGGTGTGCAAGGGAATAATGGAAGAGTTCATTAAACATGAGACTGTTTCACTTCCCACTGCTCAGACAAACTTTCTACCCCCTGGTTTTCCTTCCCTTTTCTCCTGTTCTTTCCTGAGCTGATCTGCAGATCTGGTCTGTCTTGTGTACTGTTTCCAAACACAACTTAAGCAGTGACCTCCTGCTTCTCATGTCCATTCCTGTCAGGGGCTTTAGTGCATGGCAACCTCGCCCTCAATGCACTGTGTCCATCCTGTATTCTGTTTACTCTTTTGTTTCTTGCACATTGGTTTTTGTCAAGTCTTTGGCTTATCTACTTGTGTTTATCCTGTTTTAAGCAGCTAATCTTGTACCCAGTCAGTATTTTCTTATGCTGTGTTCTGAGTGTGCTTTACTATTAATACCAAAACATTCTGTAATACGGAGTTTTAAACTGAACAAGGTAAATGCAAAACTGACAAGTCCCCATGGTGCAAATCATGAGGCAGCACATGATAACATAATATTTTTGGTGGTTTTGGTAATAATTTAGAATGATGAATGATTTCACCAGATATAGGTACTATGACTCCTAGTATTTCATTGGGCAGTTTCTTGTATGATCCTCATTCTTTCCACCATTTCTTTAATGCCAGGTACAGAAGAAGTGTTTTATTGAGGTTAAAGTATTTGCTGTTATTAGTTATTACTGTTTGGCTAGTGCTTATATCTAAATCAGAGTTGTGCTAAGCACTCTGCAAACATCTTTGAAGAGACAGTCTCTGCTCCAAAGAGTGGAGCAGATTAATACTTTAGTTTTTTTCACCTTACTACTTAATGCTGCTTTTTTTTGCACTCGTTTTTCTCTGCAGTAATAGTCATGATAATTAGGTAGCCAATTTTTATCTGGATTAAATGCAACTTCCCAAAGAATTTTAAAAAACCCCAAAAACAGTGTGTCATCAGATTGGATAAAGATGTTGAAAGACTCACGTTCAGTGAGGCACTGCTGGGAGCTTGTGTCTAAAAAAGGAATATTTCCTGTTTTTTAAATGTTTGGTTAGAATCGGGAGTTAATTATAACTTTCCTGCATGTATGTTAGGATACAGATTGCTGTGTTTTCAGTTCTACAAGTGTGTAAGATTATTATTTAAAATGTTGGAGCTGATGTTGCCTGTCCAAACACTGAAAGGGGCTTCTCTGACCCCTGTAAGGAGCATCTGGTGAAGTAAGCATATTGGAAATACTTTTTTCATTGCCTTGGACAGATGAAAATATGCTGTGAACTCAAGAGACCACTGGTTTCATCCACTGTAGTTTTTCATCTTTACTAGAAGAGGTCTTTAGTAAAGACCTTATGACTTCCAGTCATGGAATGTCTGGAACACAGCAGTATCAGTTGCAAGAGATTACAACTGTCTTTGTTAATTGCTCTCTTGTTACTGCTCATTAGTGCAGTGCCTGTACTTCTCTCTCTACTCTTTGTCCCTCACCTTAGTCCACAGGGGTCCAGATTGTGGATTTTGCTGGTTGTTTTTTAATCACTGTCTATCTGCAGAAACTTGTTAGTCAGGAACCTGTCTGACAGAAAGCTGTCATTTCTTTCATGATGATACCTATAGTAATGTTTGCTGTAAATCATGTAACATTCTTCCAGTCTTCTCTTATGAAGTCTTTATGCCTTTTTTAATATATCCCTTTTATCTTACAAAGCTGTTCAGTTGGGCTTACCCATGTTGTGTTCTGCTATCCTTTTTTGATTTTTAGATTTTTTTCAGGATGAAATACATTTTTTGCTTTACGAGGCTTTCTTAAATGTACCTTCTCTACTAGTTTATTCCAGTCTGTAATAGCAGGGGCTTAGGCTGTACTCCATGAAAGCTTTGAGATAGTACCTTTTATAAATACTGCAGTGAACTAGACTATTTCACTTTAAAGCTTTGATTGCTTGATGGTAGGTTTCAGCTTTGAACCCTCTTTTCTCTCTTTAATGATCTGGTTGGGTTGTTGGACTGGTGCTGGAGCTGTCTGTGGTCATTGCTCTGGGTGTCAAATAGGCTGCAGAGCTGAACACTTTCCCAGAACATGCATGTGTGTGGAAGGCCACTTAAAAGGGAAGATTTTTTGCCTTTGCCACTTTGTTGTTATTTATTCTCCAGCATTCACTGGTGCGTTTGCTTGGGCAGGAATTTGCAGTGAGTCTTTAGCATCCCTGTTTTATTTTCTGCTACATAAATCTGTGCGCTTTTTTTCTGCTGCCTTGCAGGAACTCCTCCTGTCAGATTAGCATGGTCTAGTGGTCTGCATCCAGACTAGGAAAAGAGCCTTTAATCCCTCATCTGATGTTGAGTGCATTGATCCTCTCCTCTTCAGGATGCTGTGAATGACTGTGAATGTATGTCCTTATTGACTGGCATTATCCTCCTCCAGAGAAGTTCCTCTCTCCATTCAACACACCCTGGTAGAGAGATGTGAAAATCCTGTTTCCATGTTGATGTCCAAACCCATTCTCTCCTTCCTGGTCTTTTTGTCAGCGTTTGCTCTGAGAGGTTCCTCAGAGAGTGGGGATAGTCTCAGCAGCAGAAATATCACAGAAGGGGCAGAAATTTTCACACAGTCAGTACCTCAGTGTCCCTCACCAGTATCTAGTCTCCCTGGCATTCTAACCTGAGTATTTTCCCCAAAGGATTAGTTGACTGCCTTAGATTCCCCCTTTGTGAGGCTAGGATGATGTTCTGTTCACAGGATTAGGTGAGGATTAGCTAGTGTTTATCAGCAGCTTGCAGATAAAAGAAGTGCTTTGTTTACATGTACATCTTTTAGACTGTATGGTCTTGATCACTTGGCAGTGCTCAGCTCTGCATTAGAGAAACATCTGATGTAGGATACTGTTATAATAATTGTTACAGATAGTTACTAACACCTGCGTGTGTATTTAGAGGTGAATCCAGCTTCTCAAAAACTGAAGCATTTTACAATTTGAAAATATTTGATCCTGTATTATTATTATTATTATTATTATTATTGCTGCCTTTCAAATGTTTTGTATTAGTGTTGACGCATAGGATTTTTGTGGACATTCTGGAAATATCAACAATATTTCTGGCCTAATGACTGTAAGTACTTCTAAAGGTAGAAAGAAACACTGCCATCTTTCCAAAATTACCTTCCTAGACAGTCAGACAATGTCTGCTGTTACCTCTCAATACCAAATATCCCTAGTTCATGAATTATAGTAGCTGGAAGTCGAAATTCAGAGTGTCTCTTCTGCTTCTTTTATAATTTCTGAAAATAAAGGTTTTGCAGCAGTTGGAATCAGCTAACTGTCTTGTTGAAAATACATCTTGTTCTTCCCCAGTGATGTTAGCTCTGTGGGACTTTCTTAGTAACATGAACAGATATGACTCAGAAGACAGAGAGAGAACAACTGTGTTGTGTAGGAAGTTAAAAAAGGGAGGTTTTTACCATTTTGTTTTGGCCAACACCACAGTCAAGCTGCAATGCCTGCCTTTTTATTTTGTTTGGGGTTTTTTTTGTTGGGTTTGTTTGGTTTTTTTTTTTGCTTCTTGACAGCCAATAGAGCTGGAGCTGGTATGCTGAATTGATCTCAACAATCCATGAGAAATCCAAGAGAGAACAAATGAGATGTTCTCAACAGTATGTGATATTTTGACGGGCTGTAATTTCTAGTTTTCGTAGCATCAAACTGCAGATTTCTAATGCAGATTGTTTTACATTGCAATAGGCAAGGTTAGATGGGTATTGCATAAAATATTATTTTAATTAGGCCAAATATAGATGGTTTTGCTTTTGGAGGCCTTTCTTACATGGAAAACCTCTCATCAGGAAGAAGATGTAGTAGAAACTTATTCTCAAAGTACAATATAGGGTGAAAAGTACACAGTGACATGAGGGGAGTGGGGGTACATGATAAAATTCCACCTTCTTGAAGCCCCTCTAATTATCTTCTCTCTTATTAAGTAGACAGCACCCTTAGGTCTGGTCCTTGCTGTCTTTGTCCTTGATCTCTGAGTTTCTGTTACTCTTGAGGGTTCTCCTCATCTCTTCCTCCACCCTTATGTTTTCAAAATGACCACAGTCTATTCCCCTTAGGGAAAATTTCCTAATACTTGACTGCAGATTTGTTCTTTCATTCAACCAGCTCCTTTCAGAAAACATTCCTGTGCTGGTTTCCCTGAGAAATTTTTGCCCATGACATCTTGGTTTTGAAATTTTATTGCATTTCTTTCAAGTTCCTTATGGAAGGAGCCAGTCCTTATGTGTTTGTGAAAGGCCTTTTATGTAGACCCCAGACATTAAGTAGCCAGGCACAGTCTGTATGTAATAACATATCTGTAACCCTTCAGAAACCCCATCTTTAACGTTTTATTTTTTGCTCTAATTTCTGTTGGGTTTTACCCTCTGTTCCAGCCACTTTCCCACATTTCTTACTTTACATCAGTAAAATTAAATATATTGTCTGCTAGACTAACATGGAAATACTTCTTAATGTGTGAAGGAGATGTTACATTTTGTATCATCCACTTGAAATGGTGTATTGAAGGAGAAAAGATCGTATTGGTGGAGGTTGTGTAAATGTAATATAAGAGATTGAACTTCAGACCACTAAAATTACAGCATTTTCAACCAACTTCAGTAGGAGCAGGAGCTAATCCAAAATTATTCTGACCAAGAAGGTAGAATTTTATTTAGTGTCTGCTTGGATAGCATCTTACTATGTGTTTTGCAGTCATATTTGATGTTCTGATGTGCATTCTGATTGTGATTGTTCTTTCCAGATGTTTTGGGAACATGAAATAGATGTGGTTGCTATTTAGATAGGATGTTTGCTCAGTGCTTTTTCTACAAACTGCTGCTCTTCTGCAGACAGTGAAACACAATCTCTGTCCCTGGGAAATGCTCTGCAGAATTAATGGCGCTTGAAGTCTTGGGAAATACTTGGTGTCCATTGCTGCCCTCTCTCTTCCTTTGTCTTCTCCTCCTCAGTATGTGCACTCAGTTTTAGCTTCCAGAGATGCAAATCTTACCCTGATAATGTCTTGTGGCCTTGCTTAAACTGCAGGCTCTGTTGGTTAGTCAGGTTATATTCCAGTCATTTTCCCAGAAAATGCACCAAGGAACGGCATACAACCCATTTGAAATGCTTTCCTATTGATGTTTGTTACTACTGCCGTGGCATTCTGTAAGCATCCAAATTTTTTTGTTTGTTTTATTTTTAAAATCATCCTTTTGCACTGCTCTGAAAGATTTGCTGTAGAAAATTGATGCCAGGATCTGGTTCCATGTGTGATTAGGGGTGTGTTATTTCCTCTGCTGCCCCGGACCAGTCCATTCCTGGGACGCAGGGCAGGCTTGTGCTGCAGCTCAATGCAGCATCAGGAGCAGCTCCAG